>OX328106.1:23336965-23529965 GCA_946811185.2 Hippopus hippopus | reverse complement strand
CTTTGAGCTAAATTTATCTTATCGTCTGCACGTGCTTTGAATTTGGTCGAGTTCAAAATGTTACCGTTTAGTAAAGAGTTAACACGTCTATTTGACTCTTACCAAACGACAGTGTTACAATAAAATTATTTTCCGAATCGGAAGTACTTGCAGACAAACAAAATCTCAAAATTTGAAATTTGTTTCTATAGGGTGTTAAACAAGGTAGGAAAATGATGGTTACTAGCATTTTCTCCTTTTTCCACCATATTTTAAACGGACTCTTCCTCAAGGTTCTTAAAACTAGAGACCGTGTTAAAAAGAGTTAATATGCATATAAGGTTATTACCAGTCAGAAACAAAATGAAAGAGGAAGAAATCACTTTTATGCTTCTAGTTTTCCACGTGTCCTGAATTTGATTCTTTTAGCGCTGGAAAAATATAATTGAACGAAAGATGCTCTAATAAACATGCGGACGGTATATATCAAAGTTCAGATTGCACGTTCTCTGTTGTTTTGTCTTAATCTATGTCATCCACAAAAAGCTTCAGCCATATCGAAGCAACAGCTCACATATGAATGCATGATCTGTGTTTCACCAGTACGGTAAGACTACGAAGTGTCTTGCCAAAGAACAGTTTCGCACTGTACCACTGAACCAGGCAGGAAAACATCTTTATCTTCATATATTATGCTTAACCCTTTACCACAAGACAAAATTTTAGACTGGACCATTTCAAAACAATTTGCAGACAGTAACCTTAATTTGGCTGAGATGGGGCGACATGAGGCGTTTTGTCAATTAGAGAATAATATCATTTACATTGATAATTCTTTTCCGAACAGTCTCGTTTCTAGCTCAACTGGCCGAAGGACAGCGAGCTTATGTCGTGACCCTGTGTGCGTCGTGCGTCCGTCCGTCCCTTAACTTTCTTTTCAGACATCTTCCTCTCTGAAACTACCTATCCAATTTTGACCAAAATTCACAGAAAATTTGGTATGTAACTTCACTTATATACCTTCACCAAATTTCTTGAAATTATAGCTCTGGGGTCATAATTGGCCCTGCCTCGGGAGTCACAAGTTTTATATGGGCTTACATGTATACATGTATAGTCCTCAGCAGATGTTTTCAACATGGACACGTCTATAATTTTGTTAAATAGAAGTCATCATTCGGAGTGCCTAACTATTCTTTAAACCTGCTCAGACCCCTGAAAACTTAATAGGGAAAAGGAGATATTGCTTGATGCAAGCACTTTCCTCCTTTTTTTTTTTTTTTTTTCCCCTACAGTCTTAAGAATGAACGTTTGAGCCATACTCCTGCAAAAGGGGGTTTAATAATTATTCATCTTCGTGATCCATCATACCAAGCAAGTAATCACAAAATTATGGATCCATAAAATCTCTTTTGCCTAGCAACTGACTTAATCATGAGGTAAACTAGTCTTTTGACATACAGAAAATTTACAAATAGCAAAAAATGTCGGACCATGTCAGCCTGCGTGGCTGATATGAATTGATAGCTTTTGCAAATGCATTGTCTCCTTTTCACAGAGCATGGCTAATTTCAAATGTCGAAAAGCTTACAGGTAACGTCATGATCTTGCATTCTGATGCCAACTTGTTGCTCAGTTCAGTGTCTGGTGCTGTAATTTTTTTTTTTTTTTTTTTTCGTTTATTCGTGAATGAATGAACGAACAAAGTAACTAACGAACTAACGAATAAATGAATGAATCAATTAATGAATGCATGAATGAACGAACGAATGAAAGAACGAACGAACGAACAAATAAGTAAATGATAGGCTCTCCGAAGTATTCTGTCCTAAAAGGAATGAAAGTGAAATAAAGAGAAATAAAAATGCAATAAAAAATGAGTCACAGATTAAGCATGTCGATTCAGCTGTCGTGTTTATGCTGAAAACAGTTAGGACGCCCGGGCTATATCGACGAACTCACCGATACGGGTACTATTGGATTAACGTTTCTAGTCTATTTATAGTCTTGGTCAGAAATACTTTTAAACTTCATTATCTAAAACAGAATTTGAACAAGTGCTTAGTTTAGTAGAGACGTAGGAGTATTTAACTTATTCTAATTGATCCTTCGTCTTAAATCGTTTTGCTCCAAAGAATCGTGAAAACCTGTTATAAAGATACAGATTTACCATTTGTAAAAATCTGCTGAGGTATGGATGAACCCCTGTCTAAACGTCAATCTGAGCAAACCTGGCAATGAGAGGAGGGGGGGGGGGGAAAGATGAGAGAGAGAGAGCATAATTAATATAAGCCGAGGTTAGATTCAAATCCATGAAACACCCCCAAGTGCAAGCTTTGTACGTAATTAGGGGAGCTGAATACCAAGCTCGGCATAGCTGCTTACCAAACCTGTCCAAATTAAAAGCATTTGCAGACAACAAATTTAGTAACGCTCAAACGATAGGACTTGTCTTTATAAGGGTAGAAAACATAGTGGGAATTGGAGAAAATCGTGTCACCTTTTTAGGTATCTCGCTCTAACATCGGTATACTATACAAATTTTGAAAAAGCAATCGAATCAGCATTGACTGGAAGAATTATATCATGTAATATTTGCAAAGCGAATGTCGTTAGTTTGCTTACACACAACCAATTACGCTGCAAGGATGGACATTCCATTACCTTAAAATTGCGACCTAGCATCTTCAGCACGATATGTGGTCAACGACTATTGAAGATATGAGGTCAAAATTACAAACTTACCGCTCGTAGTCCAGAGATCGTGAAGAAGACAATGAAGCATAAAAATTTTGTGTGTGTGTGTGTGTGTGTGTGTGTTTGCCTAAACATAAGATGGTAACCCGAAATGATGATGTATCCGACATTTTTTCAGTTTTACGACAGCGACATGTTCACTTTATATAATGCAAGGTGAAAACTCGCTCACTCCCTCCGTCAATCAAATACCCCGTTCCACGTCAACACTCACTGACTCACTCACTCACTCAACAGAGCAATGACTGAATGAATACATGAACACTTGAATGAATGAATGAATGAATGATTAATTGATTGATTGGTTGATTGATTGAATTAGGCTAATCAAAAACTACACAACAATGTTTTCAAAATTTAGAGTCTAATGTTAGACAGAATTTTCAATCGTGACAAAATCAGTCCTCTGTACTTTCAGAAATTCAGCGACGTTTTATCGACTAAATGCAAATTTTGACTTTTTGAATTGAAGGGTTTTAACGGGAAGAAAGAGCTTATTAATGTCTTCAGTAGAGTTACCGACGGCTTAATGTTTGAAAGGAAGCCCTCGTCCATCGGTGCCGACGACATATTCAGAGCTGGTCCAGATAATCGGAGCCTTAGTTTATTCATGTCATTTTTTTGTTACATGTGTATTTATTTTCAATTCCTTGCCAGCAGCGAGTGGAAAGGTTCAAGACAATCATTCACGCTTTTAGGACAGCAAATTTGTCTCTAATTTGCTAGTTTACTGGCAATATCAGCTTGAAATTAGGTCCTTCACGTAATATTTCGGCTACGGTCAGCCCACGGCACATTTGATTCAGACAATACTGTACTCGCACACATGCCACAACTTACCATAGTGAAGAAAACAGGTTGAAATACCAGAGCATTGCATTAAATGATCATCTTTTCGAAATTCTCTTCATTTCAAAGATTTAAGAACAAATAAGTACAAAGAATGACAAGCTCATACCTTACGTAGCTCTTCTTACGTTGTTTTGAGCCAATATTTTCGGGACCGGAAGACCAACACAATATTTTCTTATTAGAGCCATTGGCTCTGATTATGGAGCTTCCTATCAGAGTAGTTGGAGGGGAAAAAACAAGAAAACAAAAAAAGGGTGGAAAACTGTAAAAATGATATGAGCGATGCTCTGGCAAAAGGGGGCTTAATGCATATCCGTGATCCATGATACCAAGCAACTCATCACATAATCATGTATCCATAAAATCCATTTTATCTAAGAATCAATTTAATCATAAGGCACACTGGTCCTTTGACATGCAGAAAACTTAATACAAGCAAAAAGGATCGGCTCAGGGCAGCCTGCACGGACTGTAGATGTATTAATCCCCCTTTTCACAGAGCATGGCTCATATCTCTCCTCTTGGATATCTACCCATGACCTTCAAAACCAGAACTGGGCGTGTTCAAAATATACTTGTCCCATTTTACGCTACAACGAGCCCGGCCGGATAGCTCAGTAGCTAACGTATCTAACTCGAGACCTTGTGGTTGCGAGTTCGATGCCCAGTTGAAGCAAACTTTTTTCCGACGATTTTCGCCTCTAACGTCTGATGTATGTGAGAAAAGTAGTCAGTGACTTGGAAAAAAAGTTGTGTCAGTACTGGTGCGAGAAAGCGATGAAACACATGCATAGGTGCACTGACCGCCGTGACTGACCTAAGCTGTTGAAACGGCGTTAAACTCTGATACAAACAAACGCAATAACGAGTACCCCGTTACTAGCGGAAAAATACATATTCTAATCAGCACTAAATAGAGAGCATAGTTTAAAAAAGATAATACAATCATTTAACAAATATAATAAAGAAATGGATGAAAAAAGTTGTTCAAAGCTTATCGAGTTCTTCTCTGAAATTCCAGACATCGTATAAATATTACACGATCATATCGATATCAATGTTAACTGAGTACAATACAATGTGAACAATTTTAAAGTAAATAAAGCAACACAGTTTATAAAAATAATAAAAGCAGAATGGTGTGGAGTGTTTTTCACTGACAATATCTGTATAAACTAAGGGCTGTAGTAACTTCTAGCTTGACCTCAACCTCTGATAAAAGGAATTACAAACACAAATGATAGCTAATGATACTAGTAGAATAAGAAAAAAATACTTCAACTGTGGAATTTCTCGTGTTTTCTATTTATATTTCTATGGACATTATAGTTTTAAAGTCATCTTTTCACGCAAGTAAAAAAAATGAAAGTCTTTGCAAAGATTTTCTACAAAAACTTTGCCCATCGAAATCTCGTTGGATGCCTCTTTAAACAGTTCAGAGAAATCAAGAAGGTACCAAAAAATCCATTTGAATTCAAGCAGAAATCAAAGTCACAAACAATTCTTAAAATATTGTCAAATTAGAATTCCTAAGGCTAAGGATCCTATCCGTCATATCTCTTTTTGATCTAGCACTTTAGAGATTATGTCTCGGTATAGACTGGGGATTGAATTTCTTGATGTTACTTTCTTATTTGCATATTTGTCTACAGCGATTAACCCTTTACCCTTGGGAAATAGGCTTTTGAAAACATTGTGTGAATGTTTTCTACTTTCTCTGACTCAAATTTAATAACTTTATCCACATTTGATTTGAATTCTAAGAATGCTTCTAATTTGGACACGTCTAAATTTTTTCCTCTAGTAAAGGGTTAAATCCCTTCATTATTGCCTTGCAAAAAGTCGTTCCTCACCCACCAAGATGCCACTATGTTTGTTTGTTTATTTATATATATATAGCTTAAAATTAAAAAGCAGACCGGAATTTATCCATGATGATCGGTCTAAATACTTTGTGCTGTCTGATCTCGATCTACGCCACTCGCCAAAGCTACTTGCGCCTTCTATTTCAAGGAGACGCATACAGACAGCGATATATCTTAAGCATTGCTCTCTCCCTTCCTGTATCTTCTAAAACTAATCAGGAAGCAGACAATTTAAAAAAAAAATTATCGTCAAACGATAAAAGTCAACATTAATCCTTCTGCTACATAAATCCAAGTGAAAACATTGTGCCAAAAGCAGAAAATGTCCTTAGAAGCATTTTCTACCTTTGCCACAATGTTTTCAAAAGTGGGCTGTTGCATGATGAAAAAGTCGTCCACTAGCGGTGATGAGTTTACAAAGTATGGATATCTGGTTATCGGTTGGAATTTGTGAAAGATCAGTGTCTGTCTGGGCTTATGTATAAGGTCAAAATAATGCGATCACAGTATCTACTCCAAATATCTGGTTCAACTTTCTGCCTACTTATTTTTTTACGGCACTACTTTTTTGTCTGATTCAACGATGTACATGCACTTTAGAAAGGTCATTTAAGAAAAACTATCCAGTACTGAATATCGATTTAAATCCTTACCAAACGACAAATTTTTAGACTGGTCTCAATTGAAAACATTTGCAGACGACAAATTAAATTTATCCGAAATGATGGTAAATGTCTGTAGAAAACCTTGGTGGAAAAGGAGAAAATGCTGTTTACCAGCATTTTCTCCTTTTCCAACAAGGTTTTCAAAAGCTTCACTCCTCAGGGTCGTTTCACTCGGAATTGTGCGGTAAAGTTAATAGGGCAAATGTTATCGATAGGCCTACTGGAGATATCGATACATGGTACATGGTAACAATACCGTTGTACAACGAAGAACCTTCAACTTCCGCTCTTTCTTTTTAAGCACTTTATTTTACAAGTTCTTACAACGTACATTAATCATTCTCCCTGATTGCCTCCTGGAAACCTTGACAATATCCAGTACTCGCGCCGTGGTGTGGGTTGTTCCAAAGGTTGACCCCCGCTCATCACGGGATTCTACCCCAGAACCTTTTATGTGTAATTATTTCTGGTAACAGTTCTATTTCCTCTAAATGACTCGGACTAACAAACCAAACGAAACGGAGTATCACCTGTAAAATAAAAGTAACAGAGAGATTTCCTCAAACACAATCTTTAACAACACATCAAAAAGCCGTACCATTGACATGAGACTTATTAGTAATAGTTTAGCCTTGTCACTGTTAAATAAGTGATGATTGCATTTACGTGCAGTGTCAGATTTGCAGGCGTGCTAGTATTTAGAACCTATTGGGGTTCCATATGAGGTAAAAAGGTACATGTAGCTACTTTGTTTACTGTGCAATTCTTTGCCATTTAATTTTATCAATAGGTCTCTATATGCAACTTAGATGGACAATAAAACAGTCTGAAGCCACCACAATTTACATAAGGTAATCCAAATCTGTCATTATGAAAGCCAGACGTTCTCAAATCAAAGTTGGAAAGGGTGACCGTGCCTGTATATAAACTGTTACCATTCTATAGGTATATAATAAGCTCTTACGTGCAGAGTAGGTCCAGATCTGGACCTGTGTTCACAAACCATTCTTAGTTTCATTCTTGTTCTTATTCTGGGTATAGAAAGTAACGAAACATCTGATTGGCTAAACCTTGGTTTAGCCAATCAGAAGCTTTATCGTCACTTTCCGCAAAAGTATTTCAAAGTGGTTTTGGATTCGTTTTGTTAAGCTGTATAAATAATGAATACAGCACTCTTCGTCTAAAAAAAAAAGAAGTCTTTTTTTACCAGAATGGTTCCAGGACTTGTGCAGATCCACAACCCGTTACTGTATGTATACTACTTTTTCCGTGCGTGTAATTGATAGTTTTGAAAATCATTGTTCAATTTGGAGCAATTGCTTGCAACATGCAATTTCTCTTTTTTTTCCCCATAATGTTTTATAATTGTATCGAAAGTGATTTTCCTTATTTCAACTGTCTTTTTTTGAATTTGGTTAGTCTATACTTATAAATAGCTTGAACACACTAACTCTACCAGACAACAAAGTTCTAGACTTGTCCAAATTTAAAACATTTGTGAAAAAAAATCAATAAGCTGAAATGATGTGAATTGTCTTTGAATAGGTAGAATACTTTGTGAGAAAAACCATGAAATGCTGGTAACTTTAAAAAAGAAAGGCTATTTCGTTAAAAACTTTTGTAAAGAGATAATGTACACTGTACTACAAGGGACCTTGTACTGATTACATGCTGCATTACAAACCTTTTACAAAAATCTTAACAATCTCGAGCTTTATCGACGTAAAAAAGAAAGCTGTTGAAAACGATGTGGAAGAGGGAGAAAATGCTGATGCATAGAATTTTCTTTTTTTTTTTTCCCGACAATGCTTTCTGCCCCTTCTGAGATAAATTCCATCATTTGGGCTGCAATTAATTTTCCCCTGCTTTCAATATGAAAGAATTCAAAATTTTGTCGCATCGCAATGGAAGAATTGAAAATTTTGTCTCCTCGCGCTTTTGTATAAAACAAAATTGAGACATGCTCTGTGAAAAGGGGGCTTAATGCATCTGCGAAAAGTATCGACCCAAGTCAGCCTGCGCAGTCCGCGCAGTCTGACCTAGGCCGAAACTTTTCGCCATTGGTAAATTTTCTGTACGTCTAAGGACCAGTCTATCTCATTGATAAGTTGGTTGTTTAAAGAAGTGGATATCATGGACCCAAGAGCATGTGATGGTTTGCTTGGTACCATGGATCACGGAGATGCATTAAGCCCCCTTTTGCCGGAGCATGGTCCATTAATAAATAAGTCATGCTATGGAAAAATGGGGTTTAATGCATCTTCGTGATTCAGTATACCAAGCAAGTCATCATATTATTATGGGTCTATAAAATGAGACATGCTCTGGCAAAAGGGGGCTTAATGCACCTCAGTTATGCAGTGGATCAAGCAAGCCGTCACATTATTATAGATCCAAAGTAGCCACTTTTTTTAAGAGCCGACTTGATCATGGGGTAGACTATGCCTTGGACATACAGAAATTTGACCAAAAGCGAAAAGTTTCGGCCCAGGTCAGCCTGCGCGGACTGCGCAGGCTGCCCTGGGTCGATACTTTTCGCAGATGCATTAAGCCCCGTTTTCACAGAGCATGGTTCAAATCTATTTTGTCTTACAATCGACTGAACCTCGAGGTGGAATGGTCCTTTGAGATACAGAAAATTTACAAATAGCAAAAAGGTTCGACCCATATCAGCCTGCGCGGACTTCTCAGACTGACAAAGGTCGATACTTTTTTGCAAATGCATTAAGCCCTCTTTTCACAAAGCATGACTCAAATGATAGTACAGTCTGTTGGTTACAGTACGTTGTCCTTATAGTAAGAAACTACGCTCAATTTCTTATTCGACAAGGCAATATATAACAGACATTATGACCGACACAGAAAACAATTTACGTAAATTTCTAGTCAGTTTGTACAAATGGTCGATCGGATTTTGATACATTCGTGTCAAATTAGTCA
This sequence comes from Hippopus hippopus, assembly GCA_946811185.2. Taxonomy (NCBI): domain Eukaryota; kingdom Metazoa; phylum Mollusca; class Bivalvia; order Cardiida; family Cardiidae; genus Hippopus; species Hippopus hippopus. The sequence continues at coordinate 23,520,907 of OX328106.1, read as the reverse complement.
TGTAACGTCTGTTATCTAAAGGAAAGGCTGTGTTTTTGAGTTTCCACACTCCACAATTTGCTTACCTAAGGAGGGGATGGTTCGTTTTAACCTCGTGTATTTGTTTTAGAATGACAACAAACGATAATATATGTAACTGTATTAATTTATTTTCAAAACTAATCAATTCTTTCCGCTTTAATGAAAGCGATCAAAGGAAACTAGTAATAATATGATACCGGCTACTCAGTATGTTTGTCTTGTGGGCAGCTCGTATCAATCGACGCCGCCATTTTAGATGTTGTGTTGAAAGTGTAGTTATGTACGAGGGTTGTTCGATATGTAATGTGTATTGTGCGATATCTCAAAAGCATTCGACTCAAATAGTGAAATGAACATTACATCCCTTCAAAATATTCTCCGCGGTTTGAAATACATAATTTCAATCTCTGAATCCATTTCTGAAATGCGTCACGGTACGCTGATTTAGGTAGACCTCTGAGGCACTGACTGATGGCTGAGCCAAGGGCTTGTCGGGACTTGTAACGACGACCAGATAAGAACTTTTAAGTTTTGGTAAAAGGAAAAAGTCGCATGGGGCTAGATCTGGAGAGTATGGTGGGTGTGGCAAGACAGTAACCTTCTCCGACTTCAAAAATTGCTTCACAAGCTCAGATGTATGTGATGGAGCATTATCATGAAGTAGACGAACATGCCTAAATCCTGACACAGGGCGTCGTTTAAGATAATATTTCTTGAGCTTTTTTAGTATAACATCTCGGTAATACCGACCTGTAACAATTTTGCCCTTCGGCACCGGAATTTGTACGGCTATACAATCACATGAGAAGAATATGCAAAAAAAAAACCCTCTTTGTGCTTATGCTTCTTTTGGCAAATACAGGCCTTCTACCGTGTTTAGTTAGCCATATTTTGTTTCCAGTTTTTCTTACTGGTTCGAAATAGTGAACCTATGTTTCGTCACCAGTAACAATGTTTGCAAATTGTCTTTGATTGAATTTGGGAAACATTTTGAGCAATTGCTTAGCGGTTTGTACTCGTACCCGTTTTTGGTCATCTGTCAATATATGCGGTATCCATCTAGCAGAAATCTTTCGTACTTTAGTTTAAACATATTTATTTGTAATAATTAATTACAAAAGGATTGGGACGAAAGCTAACGAAAGCTTATAAAGTCCCTCTCCGAAGTACAAATGGCTCATACAATAAGTCCATAAATACAATAAAACGCACACACACACCCACACCCACACACACACACACAAATACCTAAACAGTCTACAGTCTAACACAGAGAGAGAGAGAGAGAGAGAGAGAGAAAATGGAGGTTTCATGCACTATTAATCAAATCTTTTACTTTCTTTTATGTAAAAATGAACTTGAAGAAATAATTCCTTGTTATCCCAAAAAGTTAGAGCATCACTTCCAAAGAGGAGTGTATTTAGATCTACCACACGTGAAAAATGTGAAAGAGAACGAAATAAAAAGCTTCTTTCATTTCGATACAATGGACATTCAAAAAAGTAATGTTGATTTGTTTCGTACTTTCAAAATACGCTTCAAAATGAAATGCACCTTCGATAGCGATATGCCAACAGCGTTGGCAATATCACGAATCGTGTATCTGCCATCACTTTCAATTATTTCCCTCACTTTTGAGATATTTGCCTTGCCTGTTACAGTCACAGGTCGGCCAGATTTTGCTGCATCTTTGACGGACTCTGTGCCAGTCAGAAATTTCTTTCTCCACCTACGAACTGTCTCATAAGATACCTTATCAGACCCATAAACTTCCCCCAATTCAGTAAAAATCTGCATTACCGAATGACCGAGTTTTGTGCGAACTTTTACATAAGCTCTAATTTCTTCAATATTCTTAATCCGTTTCCCAACCATTTTTACAACAGTGGTCAACGACTAGCTCTAATGAAATGACTATAAGTTTAAAAACTATGTGGAGCTAAAGGCTCGTGTTTATACCGGTGGAAAGGTATTGAATAGAGCTATTCAAGCGTATCATCATCCACGAAATCGTTGAAAGCGTTATCGTGCTGTGGTACAATACATATTACATATCGAACAGCCCTCGTATGCGGGGCTCTCGAAAGGGAAAATGCTTAGATTACGTGGATTTTGCCAGTGTACAGGAGTAAATGCTCGTGGCATATTATCCAATCATATGGAGAGAATTTTCTATGCAGTATAATGATAAATTTTATTATCGCAAAGAAATTTCTCGCGATCTGATTGGATAATATGCACAGATAATATATTCCTGTACACTGGCAAAATACAAATTCAAATACATGCTTCGCACACGCATAAAATAAAACACACGACCAAAACAATATCCTTATCTACACAGAGTCAAATACGGTTCCAAATATGGTATTATCGTGTATCTCGCGAATGGAATACGCATGCATGTATTAGGGATTTGAGTTGTCTAAATGTGATGCTGTAATAATAATCCGCCATTCATAAAAACGAAGTAACTACCCTCTACACCATTAATTGTTTCAATTTGTTAACCGTTTTCGAACAAAATGTCAGTAGTTGCAAAACCTTTTCGTTGAAAGTCGTAGGTATATGATATAAGGAATATTTTGTTGTAGAAACTTTTCTAGTGCTTGTATTTGCTTCTCGCTGCGTAAGAAAATATTGACATCTCGCTTGACTTTCGGTCTCGCGCGATATCAAATTTTCTCATGCTGCTCGAAGCAAATACAAAGAAAAAACAGATCCCAAAAAAACAGAACCCATAAACTTCTTAATTACTCCTACAAAAATAAAGCAAAATTATTCTAATTTTGTACACTTGAACTTCTGTCTGTGTATGATTATACCCAGAAGTTTCAGTAATCTAGGACGGAACAGCCAATCAGATGGATAGCCTTGCCATCAGAATTTGACTTAAAATAGATTGGTGATTGCAATGTCTGGTGTAGGATACAATAAAGTAGAACCCTGGAAAAGTTATTAGATTTGCAACACTTGAATCCATTACAGAAAATGTAAGTCTATTTATTTTATATACTTATTAAAGGGTTTAGTGGGGAGAATAAAAAGCGTTGTACATATCATGTCATGTTACCTAATGCTATAATGCTTGCCCTAAATTAACAGTATATCTATGGGTATCAATGCTCCTGTGCTAATAAATCACATCACAATATTAATTATTCATAATCATTTACTTCTAGCGCAGGAAATATCCTTGATAAATCAGATGTGGCTCAAATTATGGGAATAGTTTCAGACAGGGTAGAAAATAATGTGAAAAAAGGAGATAATGCTGATCACCAATATTTTCTCTTTTTCTAACATTTTTTTTTTTTTCAAAGTCTTCTTCCTTGGGGTCGATCTCTAGGTCCACACAGTTACTTATCCATTATAATTTTTATTTTAGTCTTGGGGCTTATATAGAATCACACACTATTCTAAACAGTGTTTTCACTCTAAATTCTAAGACGAGCCATATAATTTGCCAAGACACCGTGTCTCAACCAATCATGATTGCAACGTTTTTAATTTAAAATTAATTGAATTTAAAAACTGCAGACGAACACTGGTTTGCACAATGATGATCCTCATATACACAGGGAGTCAATACAAATGAGCCATGCTCTGTGAAAAGAGAGCTTAATACATCTGCAAACAGTATCACTCCAGGTCGGCCTGCGCATTCCACGCAGGCTGACCTGAATCGAAACTTTTGGCTTTTGGTAAATTTTCTGCATGTCCAAGGATTATTCTATCTCATGATTCTGTAAGGTGTCAGACAAAATGGATTTCGTAGATCCATAATTATGTGATGACTAGCTTGGTATCGTGCGTCATGGAGATGCATTAAGCCCCCTTTTGCCAGAGCGAAGCTCAAATTGATCATATTTACCCATTTACCAAACGACAAAACTAAAGACTTGAAAACGTTTGCTGACGAAAAATTTAAATGTGTATTAGATGATGGATTTTGTTTGTGACATGATAGAAGATTATTATAGTGTGAAAAGGAAAAAGGAACAATATTTTCTTCTTTTTCCACAATGTTTCCTAATGCCCTCTTTCTCGAGGTCGTGAAAGCCAGGAAAAGGGTTAGGCAGTCGTAGTATCAGTAGCTCAAGCTCCATGGAAAATATTCATGCACCCACGCAATTTTTACAAAAACAAAGTATTCCAATTCCTTTCGCAATTAACTCCCAGTTTTGCAACGAAATGAAAAGAATTAGAAACCATCCATCTCACGGTATTTTAGGTTTGTATGAATGGTGTTTAACGTCTTGCAGCACACACTGTGGCAAAAGTGAAATAGCTCATACAGAGCAATTTCCGCATGGATCCCAATAATACGATTCAGATTCGCAGACATGTAGAGCTATTCCAAACTAAATTCGTGTCGAGTGTTTATATTTTACATGAATATAATTTCAAGTCTTCGAGCGCAAATTTGGTTCAAAAGAGTTTTCTTATACTTGGTGTTTAACCTAGTTTGCAAAAGCTTTTCATTTATATCGCAGCGGCCTTGCACCTATCCATGCTTTCCTGGAGTTTCCTTTACCAGTGCTTCGCACAACATATTTCCCAAACCTTTCTAACGTAACCAACGTCGAAACAAAATGATCAGCGGTGACAGAGGAATGACTATCGCAAATCCTCGGAAAGAAGGCGACGAAGCTGGGGACTCGAACCAGTGACCCCCCACCCCTGGTTTCAAGTCCTATACGCTACCGACGGTGGTAACGGGCCCGGTTCACAATGTTTTCAGAAGCATTTGTCCTCAGGGTCGTTTAAACACGGGAATGGTTGGTAAAGAGTTAACCACCTAACCACGGAAGACCAATAATTTAAGAGAAATTCCAGAGGTTTTTTTCTCCGTGACCTCGGTCTTATTGATTTCTACTGATAACTTTATTAAAGCCCAAACTAAAGCTTCATTTTCGGATTCCCAGTGACAGTTCAACTTTAGGAGCTTAAGATGATTTTTAAAAAGTGCTATAGGCTGAAAAGGGTTCAAATATCGGGCAATCACGAATACAAAACTTCTAATCGGCCACTTTTGTTTCTCCTGTAAATTTGTCCAAGTATTAGACAGGTAACATTAAAGTTAGGTTTTGGCCACCGCTCTCGTTCAGGAATTGAATAACATTCCTGATGCAATGATTTTACGTTATGTAAGGTCTATGCGACGTCGAATAATTGCCTGTATCGACAGCAGAGGTGGCCATACAAGATATTGATTGAAAAATTACAAGAACTTTAAGAAAAACCTAACTTTAATGTTACCTTAGTCTTTGAGTACTTTTGCAACTTTGGTTTTAGTACCACCTTCATTTAAACTGCAAAAACCTAACTTAAACTTTCTGTTAGTCAAAATCTGATTAGCCTGGCATTTTCTACAGACTCGGAACTAAAGTATGATACCAAATTTGTTGGTCTTCAGTAAAACATGCGACGAGAAATAAAAGAAAATTAAGTGCACACTTATTTATGGAACTGAGTATATATATCGCCGTGTATTGTAGTATGTTTTCGCCTCTTAAGTTTTATTCTTTAAGTGCGCTAAATCAACAAACCGTCCATCTGCTACCCCGCTAGTCTATCTGAATGAGTGTCTGTCTGTCTGTCTGTCTGTCTGTCTGTCTGTCTGCAATGGTCTGTCTGTCTGTTTGTCTGCAATGATCTGTCTGTCCGTCCGTCCGCCCACCCGCCTGTTTGTAGGCACTGTCCACGGTAAGTTTATGACCCTTAGACTTTCTGACATTGACCTCACTCTGAAAGTTTTTATCACTTTTGAAAAGATAGGAATAATCGAGATCAATTTGCAAAGAACTATTTATAGATGTCTGCGCTGATCAAATGCGTTGCATAGATATCTCTCCTTGAGCTTTGGCATTTTTTGTGCATACTTAGATTAAAATATTTTTACTCTATCAAACCACGAGAGGGGGTTCCAACCCACAGTTCTGTGCTTTAATGACTACGAAGAAGGCTTTTGAAAACATTGCGCGAAAAGGAGAAAATGCAAGCATTTTTTCCTTATGCAAAAAGGTTTATTTACGCAGTTAAAGACTGAATAGTCCTTTGATGTACCCTTTATTTATTGTCTGCAAATGTGGATCATTTATGTTTTTAACCATTTAACACACAATTCCGATTTTTAACAACCCTAAGGAAGTAAGCTTTTGAAAACATTGTGGGAAGAAGAGAAAATGCTGGTGACCAGCATTTTCTCCTTTTTCCACAATGTTTTTACGCTATTGAAGTCAGAAATCATCATTTGAGCTTCATTTATTTTGTCATCTGCAAATGGTTTCAATTTGGTCGGGTCAAAAAATGCGTTGTTTGTTAAAGAGTTAAAAGGTTGTCTTCTATTTTCAGAAGAATACCGAGCACACCAAGCAGAACACAGTATTACATGATGCAGTTGGACTTCAGGACATAACAACAATTCCATTTCTAAATTACCGGCAACCTGACGGCGGACAGTTCTCGTGCACGTCTGTAGGACAATTAGAGTTAGACTGTTCGATATTAAAAAAAAAAAAGCATACTGGCGAGTTGTTTGTCTGGAAACCGGGTTTGGTACATTACATAGAAAACAATCGTTACCAAAACCCTGCGAATTTGTACGTCAAACTAATTGAATTGCTTCGTACATTGATACGGAATCTTGTGAAATACAACGAATTCAAGAATTCTACAACAAGGACCCCTTTAAGCATAGGCTTAAAGGCCGTGAAAAAATCCTTGTTTTCAAATCAGAGAGTTTTTTTTTTTTTATTTTGTGTGTGTCTAGCCAATTCGTCAAATTATCAAAGTTTTGACTGACGAGTGTAAATAACAAACGAGAAATAATCAAAGAAAGACTAAGAAAATTCTGTGATTTATGTCTTCTTGACAAAATCATCTAATTGTGATTCGTTTAAGACACTATTTTTAAAATCTACTATAGATTCTGTGCATAAATCCTTGCCTACTTTTGTAAGTTTTAGTCAAAAGAGATTTATTCGGACAATGCATTGTTCCACATTCCAGTGTGGTTATTTATGTACCTCACCACAATGAGAGGTAGAGTGATTGTAGTAGAAGAGAAGGATAGTTTGGGAAAATCACATCTGCAGTTTTTAACTTCGTACGACGATTACGTGATGGATGAAACCATTGGAGCTCAAGTCAAAGCATTTTCAAGACCAATACACGCAATGGAAGGTTCTTCGAATGCTACTAATGTGACGTTTTTACCAGGCACAAACGATTCTTCGTTTGGTGAAAGTATACCAAATGGATATAGCTTACCACATATCATCATAACTACTATACTTGTGTCGATCATCATGTTCGTGATAGTATTTGGAAACTTACTGGTGATAATTGCTATCTTCACCGACAAAACTTTAAAGACAGTTCAAAACTGGTTCATCGCTTGCCTTGCCGTTGCAGACGCCCTCCTGGGTTTGGTCGTAATGCCTTTTTCTTTGGCCAATGAAATGATGGGGTATTGGTATTTTGGTGCGCTATGGTGTGACTTATGGAAAGTTATTGATGTTTTGCTCTGTACCGCCTCTATTTTAAGCATTTGCCTCATAAGCCTTGATAGATATTGGTCAATAACTCGGGCCGTGACGTATTCAAGACAAAGAACGCCAAGGCGTGCAGCACTGATGATAGCAGCTGTGTGGTTCTTATCGGCAGTGATCTGTGTCCCGCCTCTGATTGGATGGAAAAATCCACTTCCGGTATCCGAGTATCCTCTGTGTATTCTGAGTGACGATATTGGATATGTTTTCTATTCGACGATGGGTTCGTTTTATATTCCATGCGTTATTATGGTTTTTGTTTATCTGAAAATTTACACGGCAGCGAAAAACCTTGCAAGGAAGAATATTCGTAAAAAAGAGAAAACTCTGAAATCAGGTCAAGATGTAAAGGACACGGTTTCAGTGGCAATCACATCGTCCAGTACAAATGGTGATTGTAAGAACGACGACTTGAATTCCGAGACCAGCTCTGACCGAAATATGTCACCGCTTAAAGACAATCAGTATGAGTTTTCTACAAAGTTCGTGAATAAACCATGTAATCTAAATAACGTAGCTGAGCAAGACGTAGAATCAATTCATCTAAAAAATATGAAACCAACAAATGAAGCTAGCATCAATACGGTCGAAGGTGGTGACAATGAACACGCCATAGCTAACAACAAAAATATTAATGATATTCGGTCCGACAATAAACTAAAAGAAAACTCCCCGAAGAATGGTAAAAACAATACAAACAAAAATAAATCGATTAAAAAGCTCGGCATTAAGAAGAACAAGTCTAGTTCAAACAGAGGCAATAAGGGTGGTTGGAGAACAGCATCGGTGAGAGAGCATGAGAGACAAAGACGCAGACTGGCCAAGGCTCGAGAGAGAAGGGCGACAATAGTGCTTGGTCTCGTAATGGCCGCATTTATCTTATGCTGGTTCCCATTTTTCACTTTGTATATCATCAAGTCACTCTGTGATTGTATAGGAGATGTGGTGTTTACTGTCGTGTTTTGGGCCGGGTACTGTAACTCAGCCTTGAACCCAATCATTTACACTGTATTTAACAGAGACTTTCGGCATGCGTTTCATCGTATCATTTGTACACAGTGGATATGCCGCTGAAACAGCGACCCAAATAATAAAATTTGTCACAGATCTTTCAATAAAATAGATTGAAAAATGTCCAGACACAGACGACTCTTTCGTCTAGCAACAGACCCCTTTTGAAAGCATTGAGACAAAAGAAGAAATGCTTTGAATTTGAGACATGCTGACAAAATAGGGTTTAATGCATCTGCAAGAAGTATCGATCTTTGTCAGCGTGAGGTAGTGTGTTGCATTTTTGTTATATTGTTTCAAGAAATACCGAAGGGCTAACATAGGAAGTAGTGACAAGTATCAGCTTCATAAAATACCGATTTGAACTCTCCCATAAAATGTTTATCCTTGGCAAACAGTGTCTTCAAATATAAATTGAATTATACGAAAAAAAAAAAAACAAACAAACATCAACTATGATAATCTTTTGAAATTGAGAAAATGGTGTTCATCTTAATAGTGCCATTCTCTATGAATGGGGATCTAATGCATCTTCGTGATGTATTATACCAAGAAAGTGATCACATAAATATGAATAACCGGATATAATAATCCTTGGATATGCAGAAAAATTTACCGAAAGCAAAATGTTTCGACACAGGTCAGCCTGCGCAGACTGCACGGGCTGACCTGAGTCGATACTTTCTTCAGATGCATTAAAACCCCTTTTCTTAGAGCACGGCTCAATTACAAATACGCATTAACCTTTTCCAAAGAAGCTATCGATAAATTTCCCAAAATTGGGCATCATGCTCGAAGGAAAACGGAGACAGAAATATTAATGATCAAACCTGTACCATATCATTAACTTTTGCAACAAATGTAAAGCAGATGACCTTAGAAATATGGATTATTAAGATTAACTCCTTACTTCTTACTGTAGACGATACGAGAAGCTTTTGTGAACAGTGTAGATCAAGATCAGACTGCACAGAACGTGCAGTCTGATCTCTGATCTACACTGTCCACTACTTTATTCTAGATCATGACCAGAGTGGTTCTTAATCTTGCAGTAAAAGTATATTAGTGGCCTTTGAAAAAGTCAACTTATTTATTTAGTAGTGAAAGAATTAAATGAGATCTAATACATTGATATAAATGCAATTATTGTGGCAAAAGGAGACATCGCCCGTAACTGCTGTTTCTACTTCTTGCCACAATGTTTCAAAAGTTGTCTTTAAAACGAAAAGGTCGTTGATAAGACCAAACGACAAACTTTTAGAGTGGTTAAAATTGAAAGCATTTGCAGACGAAATTGAACTATTACTCAAATATTGAGATTTGTCTCTAGAAAACATTGTGGGAAAAGGAGAAAATGCTGGTTACGATCATTTTCTTCTTTTTTTCACAATGTTTCGAATTTTTTCCAGAGTCATTAAAATTTGGTATTGTTTGATAAAGGGTCAACTGAATGATATATTCACCTTATCTGTTCAAATGGCGTCTGTTGTACAGCGTATGACTGAAACCAAGTAGAATAATTTCAATTTTATACAAAAGCGATTGAGTTCTGATGCGCTGCAAAACACGGCGTTCAATTTCATTTCCATTTTGTATCACTGAAAACATATAAAAGACTTCCCTAATGTGTTTCCATAGGCACCAGTTTGCAATTCTTCCAGATAAAATTTACTTTGTATATTTCCCATGAAAGAAAACTTAAATCTAATGCAGACAAGTAGTCGACGATCTTGGTGTTCACATCCTCGTCAAATGCATCGAAGGTCTTCAGACTGAAAGTCTCATTTTTATAAATATTGCATTTGTACCTACCATTAACGTTTGGAATCTTATATTTAATGTTTAGTTGAAATACAAAGCACACCTAGCCTGAGTTCCAGTCCGCTCATTTTTTCCCTTTCTATCAATCGGACGTTACTTTGTCAAAAATGAGGGTGATAATTACGGAGGCGATAAATCGTTTTGCCACAGATCTGTATAGACCATGAAAGGAGACCGCGATATGGAGTGAATAAAACATTATTACCGTCTGGACCCAGGCCAATCTCACATAGCTCTAGAAACAAACATTATGAACTTCAGTTCGAGATAACCCTTTACCAGACAACATTTTAGGACTGTTCAAACTGAAATCAAATGCAGATGACATATCAAATACCACTCAATTTTGAAACTGTGCTGCCATTTTTTTTTTCCCGTAAAAGCACCTGAGACATGCACTTTGAAAACGGGGGCTTAACGCATCTGCAAAAAGTATCGACTCGGGTCAGCCTTCGCAGTCCGCGCAGGCTAACCTTGGTCGAAACTCTTTGCTGTTGGTCAATTTTCGGCATGCCAAAGGACTAGAGTACCTCGTGATGCAGTCCGTTGTTAGACAAGGACTACTGTACCTCGTGACTCAGTCGGTCACTATACAAAAAGGGTTCGATGAATTCATAATGATGTGAGAACTTGCTTGGTATAAGACATCACTGAGATGCATTAAACCCCTTTTTCTAATACCACCGCTCAGTCCTGTATTCGTTTATGGCGCTGAAAGGGCCAAGCACGTAAAAAGTACGATGATAAAGAGGATCATTGTCAATAGATGTACACGTTTGTTGTTGTTGTTGTTTTGTGTTGTTGTTCATTGTATCTTCCCATGAAGTTGTCAAATAAAGAACATATAAACACGCCTTAATTGAATTTGTTTGATTTCTAGCACAGGTGCATTACATCGTTTTCAACAGTAATCGAATTATATCACGGCAACAGCTGACTTAAACGTATACTACAGTCTTCTGGGATACAAGCGCACTCCCCACGAAATTGCCGCAGGCGGAGATCGAATCCCAAAACTGGATTTGACCATTAGAGCCATGGAGATGATATTTCTTTATGTGAGAAAAAAAAAAGAATGTCTCTTTTTTTTCACAGACTCTTAATGACCACAAAATCAGGGCCCGTATTTACCAGCCGATCTAAACTAGATGTAACCCGTAAAATTAGAATTTTCTAAATGAGTCATTTTCTGGAAATAGGGCGTTCAATGCACCCCCTTGATACTGAGCAAGTGATAACAATTATGGACCCATAAAATGCATTTGGTCTAACAATCGACTAACTCATGCGGTAGAATAGCCATTTGACATGGAGAAAACTGTCCAATAGCAAAAGGTTTCGACCCAGGTCAGCCTGTGCGGACTGCGCAGGCTGACCTGGGTCGATACCTTTTGCAGATGCATCAAAACCCCCTTTTCACAGAGCATGGCCGAAATATAACTGTGTTGGTGGGAAGTCATTAGCGATCGATCATAAATCACATAAAGCTTACCTTCGCTACGAACGAAACTCTTTCCAATGAGCAAATGAGTCATTGAATAACTCTTTACCAAATGCACATGTACTACATGTATATTGTTGACTCGATGATACCAAACGCACGTCTTGACCACAAATTAACCAATAGGCTGCTAAGCCCGACTCACTGATCTTTTACGGACATTGTAGATCATGATCAGACTGCACAGAACGTGCAGTCTGATCTTAGATCTACATTGTCCGATAAAGAGATATTTTTCTCCAAGAAAGAAGTTTGAAATCGCAACGTTAGGGTTTTTACTACCGGCTTGAAAGTTTTTCCTAACTTATTTAGCAGGATAAGAATTAAATATGGTTCAAACGAATGGCTTTGCATTTGAAAAAAAAAGAAAGAAAAAAACAGTTCGTAGCCAAAATACCTGCTTTTCCCTCAATATTTTCAAAAGACTTCTTTCGCAGGATCGAAAATCAAAGGCTTGTTTGATAGAAGGCTAGCCCTTGATGCATTCAAAATTCGAAATGGGCATTTTCATACGATAAAAAGTTCCAAATTACTATTGAATTCCATTATTGTTTCCGGCAAATTCAAACATAAAATATCAGATAATGTAGATCAAAGATCAGACTGCACTTTCCGTGATATCTTAATTTGATCTCCGACGTCCGCGTTTTATGTTTATTTTGCGTGGGAAAAAACAACGGCCATTACTGGGTCTATATATTCATCTTTTATCTCGCTCGATCGAGCAACCTGTCACTGTATAAATTGAGGGAATAGTTCTGCTTGTGAATGATTACTATGGAATACCGTCATTAATTATCTTCCCTTTCGGCCATCACTAACATGTGTCCTGGTTACAACGATTTCCGGGAAATTTCTATTATCTAGTCCTAAACAGATTATACGAAATGAGAAAATATTGTGATAGGTTTATTGGGCATGGGTAAATCGCTATTAGGCTTTACAGCTACATCGAGATAATGCGGCCATGTTAGAAATTACTACGCACCGAACATCGTCATGTCGATAGAGTCACAATCTTTCCTTTCTTTTCTAGGCGGCCACTTTGGTCTATATTTTTTCGCTTTATTACGTCAATCAAGAATACAAAAAGAGGCAATGCTGCTAACTAGTAGCTTCTTAGGCATAGGCCAATACACTTTCATCGAGACATTGCGGGTGGATTCTATTATTTTTGAACTCACGGCAACGCCAACAGTGTCATAATCTTTCCATTTCTTTTAAATGCCGTTTGAGCATTTCTCCATGGCTTTCTTAATGTGAACCGGAGTGTTGTAAAATATATTCTATATATTTCTTAACCCTTTACCACACAACAATGAGTTTTAACGACCCTGAGGAATGACACTTTTGAAAAAAAAAAAAAAAAAGGAAACGGAGAAAATGCTGGTCGCCAGCTTTTTCTCCTTTTTCCACAATGTTTTCTACCCTGTCATAGATAAATCCTAACATTTGAGCCAAATCCGATTTGTCGTCAGCAAATGCTTTCAATTTGGACCTGCCTTGAATCTGGTCGTCTGGTACAAATGGTTAAGTCAGGATAACTGATCTCTTAATATGCTGACTTGCGACAAATCTCTCCATTGTCTAATTTTCATAGATCTTATTATCTTCTGTAGACCGTGATTCCGTCTGCCAGCAATTACTCTGTTGAAAACATCATTGTAACGAACAATGTCTGATTAATATGCAATAATTTTTCCACATGCGGTCATGCTCTCTGAGCAAAAGTTATAAACGCTCAGCTTCCCTTTCGAAGAGTTTCGATTAAATTAATACAAAAAATAACATTTCATTATGCGAGTTATCACAATGTATTGGTATGACTTTTCAGTGTCGTTTGAGTAAGCGACAAAAATCATGTTTTGTACAGAACCTGACCACAAGGTTTGCTAAATAGATAAATTGCACTTTATTTTGACAATCTAAGTGTACTTAGACCGTTTTAACAATCGACTGGCTCGAACTTGTTGTGGGTGGTAAGGGGAGAACAAGTACGTGGATTCTTTCGCCAAGTAATTGGTATATTTTGATACACACGGTGGTTCTAAATATTCTTTGTGATATCCTGGGTCCGTATTAACAAACCATTCTTAAGAACGATCTTTGTTCCATTTTCCAAGACTTTCTAAATTTGAAAGTAACACAACTTCTGATTGGCTAAACTTCCGTTGAGATACCAGCTAGCAAATTTGCAGAAAAGAATCATCATTCATGGTTGTTGAATTTCTTTAAATGCGACAAACTTTTAACATATAAATGTACTGACTGATTTCAGATTAGACCAAAACTACTAAACAGCTTAATATCACGGATAAAAATTTGAAGACACTTCATGGGAGAAAGTATGGACTTGCTTCTTAAAGGCCCAATAGCGGCCAAAAATCAAAGCATGTGTTAAAATACATTTAAATATTACCATTTAAAAGTTTGGAAACTATTGTAAAGATGGCAATCTGTTGTTATGTGGTCGGTCTAAGTTTTAGTCGCTGGCAGAAAAATGAATTTTTAATCAGACAAAAAGTAAACGAAAGATAGAGTGACATAACAGGTTTTAACCTTATTTTGACACTAATTTCTCTACCAGCGACTTACACTGGGATCGACGGTACAATAACAGGTTGTCATCATCACAATAATTTCCATACTCTTTTCCATACTCCATACTAAATGGTTTTATGTAAATTGAAACCCATTTAAACACCCATTTTGTTTACTTTTGACAGCTATTGTTACTTTAAAAGTACACATCAATCTTCGATCATTTCATCTATGAAAAGCTGCAAGTAACAGGGATTCAAAGCCTTCGTATTTTTTTAAGAACTACCAAAAGCAGTCCTAAAACAGTTTAAGATACTGTTTCCCGAAATTGCCAGGGCCAATCATCCAAAGACCATCAATAGATCCATAAATAATACGTTTATCCAGCAGTTTGTCGTCTGTACTCAAATTAGACTTGACCTCTATCGATTGGACGACAGGGTCCGACTTTCCTCCATGGAAGATTTATAATAGAAGTTTAACAGGTTTATACATACAACTGTTTGACACTATTCCAAGCGCATGCTTGTATACAGCTGGATCCACAATTGTCCCATGCTCTGTGAAAAGAAGGCTTGATGCATCTTCGTGGTGCATTGTACCAAGCAAGACGTCACATAATTACAGACCTATAAAATCCACTTTGTCTAACAACCGGATTAATAATGAGATAGACTGGTCCTTCTATATACAGAATATTGACCAATAGCGAAAAGTTTCGGCCCAGGTCAGCCTGCGCGGACTGCGCAGGCTGACCTGGGTCGATACTTTTCGCAGATGCATTAAGCCCCCTTTTCACAGAGCATGGCTCATATGATTCTGACCAAAACCAAATCTGCCAACTACAGTGTTAATTGGGTGGCGCTCAGTGAAAAGGGTGTTTGATACATTCTTCGTTATGCATTATACCAAGCAACACTCGTCACAACTCGGCCGATTCCATACCTACATCTAACCCCGTCTGTATCAACGGGGTTTCCCTTTTGAAATACTGCCGGTCACATGATCTTAAACACGGTGATAAGCAACCTGTCGCTGAAAAATGCCGATGAAATATATTGATCGACCGAGTTAGAAAATATATACCAACTGTTCGTCATCGGAAATGTATTTAAAAAGATTCCTACATAAAATTGTGACTACTATTTTCTTTTTCTTAGTGGAGTGTTACGATTTTATGAACGGTAAAGTGGTGTGTTTCAGGCGAAGAGATGTACCGTGTAGGTGCATATCAAGCTGCGTGATGAAGCGGAGAGACTTGATCAACGGAACACCTCCATCATTAATTTTGTCTAAACAGTCATGTAGTGGAATGGACCTTTGAAATTCAGAAAATTCACTCATAGCAAAGAGATTCTACTCTGTCAGCCTGCGCTGAATGTGGAGGCTGACATGAATCGGTTTTTTTTTTCAGATGCATTTAACCGACTTTTCCCAGAGAATGACTCATTTATTTGTAGATTTATACGTCTTAAAACGTCGATCTTTAGCACGATATCACAGTACCTTAAA
This sequence comes from Hippopus hippopus, assembly GCA_946811185.2. Taxonomy (NCBI): domain Eukaryota; kingdom Metazoa; phylum Mollusca; class Bivalvia; order Cardiida; family Cardiidae; genus Hippopus; species Hippopus hippopus. Next base: position 23,504,944 of record OX328106.1, on the reverse strand, counting down.
TTGTCCCCAGAAAGGCAGAGTACACACAGTGCGCTTATTTTCTAAAGATTTTTTTTTGCTCGGGGCATGCCACGCTAACCTCCCCGTCCCTATATACACATTGTTTGAGGGCTAACATCGTGTTTGCGACCAACACATGGCGGCCTCTTAAGGATAGGGCACCCTAATGAGGTTCGTGTAACATCGCCTTTCATCGTACGGATTCGGCTAAGACTCGGTTATTCTGTAATCGATGCGGGGAACCAGCATCTCTCGGCGGATCGATTACGGATTGCCCGAATTTTAGCCGAATTCATACGCTTTTCGGCGATGAAAGGCGATGTTACAGGAATCCGCATTAGGGTGCCCTATCCTTAAGACAAAGCTACAGCAGGCTGATTTGAAACCGTTGACCTTGTCTTTGATAAATACATGTACTAATAATAATCTTTTTGGTGCCACAGGCCAAAACATGGGCTTTTGCGAACGGTAAAGATCAAGACCAGACTGCACAGAACGTGCAGTCTGATCTTACCTCTATATCGTCCACTTGTTTAGCCAGACCTTTACGACAAAGATCTGTTTGAGCTTCAGTGGATTGTGTTTTCAGCCCTGAAAATAGTCGAGATCATATGGCCTGCAACACGCGAAAAGGGGAATTCGGACATTTGCGTAAAATGACTTCTCGGATCAGCCTGCGCAGTCCGCGCAGGCCAATCCGAAATGATACTCTCCGTTTTTATGTAATTTCCTGTTTTGCGCAAGTCTACTGTAGCATAAAATCTAATGTAGTCGTAAAGTGCCGTCTTGGATTAGCCTGCGCAGACTGCGCAGGCTGATCCGAGACGACACTTTACGCAAATGTCTAACTGTCCCTTTTCGCGTGTTGCAAGCCATATAGGCTATTTGGTGCTGAAAGAGTTGACTCTTCAATAAACGACAACATTTTAGACGGGTCCAAAGTCAAAGCATGTGCGGACGACAAATTAGACGTGGCTGAAATGAATGAAATTTGTATTTGACAGGGTAGAAAACATTGTGGGAAAAAAGGAGAAAATGCTGGTATTCAAGACCCTTCTTTTTCATGGTCGTTGAAACTAAAGATTGTGAGGTAAAGAGTTAATAAGACTTTATGGCTGAAAGCGGTGTAAAGCATGAAAGTGAATAAAAAAAAGTAAACGAAAAAAGGAAGCATCACGGAATATCCATCACACTAAGGCACGTGCACTATGATCTTGGATCTACACAGTCCGATATGGTATCATGTAATGTTTGATCAGTTTTTAATTTGGAATTATAAATATAGATGATAAGACATGTGCACCATCGCCCGTATATACAAACCATTCTCAACATTTTTCTCAGTCCAGTTCTTAGAGTATTAAAAATTTGAAAGTAACACAATTTCTGATATAATGTTTCAGCTAATCAGAAATTACGTCCATCTCTAAATCTAGGATCAGACTTAGACTGTAACTTAGACTGTAACTTAGAATGGTGAACACGCCCCCTGCAGATCTATAGGTTTATATAAAACGGGAACAGATCACGCATTACAGTCTGCTTTCAGACTAATGGAAGCCGCTTCTCTCCCGCAAGGGATACAAGGATATACTGCGTCCTCTTACAAACCAATACCATGATTAAGAAGGCTTTTGAAAACATCTTGGGAAAAGGAGAAAACGCCGGTAACCAGCGTTTTCTCTTTTTCAAACAATATTTTCAACCTCTGCAAATACATGTACTTTCAATTGACCTTTGCTATCTGAGTATTGTAAATCATTCTAAAAACAAAACAAAAATAGGAATCACGACGTGATTCGACTTGAACTGAGAGTCATATTCACTAGCAATTTTAAATTCAATTCCAATTTTTCAGTCTCAAAACCAGCCATCTGATTAGCTACTACAAACGCCCCAGACACATTTGACAGATGGCCATGGAGTTAAGAGTTAGAAAAAATATCTCATTTCTTAGTAATATAGATTGAAAAAATGGAACACAAACAAGAAAAGAAAGAAAAATAAAACTTTTACTACTTTTTCATATTTTGTTAGTTTTGAGTTTCTTTTAAATATAGAATTGTTAGAGAAACACAATGCAAGATCCGTGATTGATACCGATAAAAAAAAAAAATACATCCAGACAGGACTTGGACATTTTCTTTTATAACTGACTAGCCATTCGTCAAGATTTGATTGGGGCCATGGTACAGTTCGACCTTGACCGGAGGCCATTACTTGTGATTTCATTCACGAAATTAGAAAACGAGAATGGATCATTCATCAATCTGAGGATGTTGTCCTGTCTCAATTCGCTAGCGTAAATATTACGTGTGAAAATCCATGTGAAACCTTTCACTGCTAGTGGTGAGAAAAGTACATTAATCTTTTGTGGATAGCGTATGTCAAAATCTGACTGCACAGACAGCACCGAAAAGTTTCGTTGTTTGTAAAGCGGAGTTAATCTATACTGCGAACATCTATTTCCATTTTGTGTGTGTGTGTGTGTGTGTGTGTGTGTGTGTGTGTGTGTGTGTCCTAGACAATTTTATGAAAAAATTATCGAAATCATCCTAGGAAGTATGTACATATCAATTCAAGTAGAATTTTCTGAAAGGAGTTTTTAGGTAACTGTTGACAAAAGAGTACGCGACAAGAGACGGACGACGGACAATTAGTTACTCTGCGTCATTCACTTAATATTAATAGGCGATGGTGCTTTAATAGTATAATTATTGCATCGTTTGCATCGCCGTCGCCAAAATGACCTTTTATAAATTCTTAGCTAGTAATGATTCACTGACCTTATGCCACTCACTTAATAGGCGATAAAAGTAGGGAATGGTGCTTTAAAAATATAATTATTACACATTTGTATCGCCAAAATTGCACTTAATGAATTATTCCTAAACATTGTTTTTATCAAATCGCAGTTAAATATCAGACCTATTCGATTTACACCAATATCAAACAGTCTTCCTACGCCGTAATCTAGATCGAACGCTGCAGTCAGCAGGAATCTTCAAGTATACATTTGAATCTAGATCTAGATCAACAATTAAATGCGACTTGTTCGGCAGCTTGCTTGCGATGAAAGACAGGCTGTAGATTGCTGATGCGGGTTCCGTAGTTTATAAAAGGGCTGAATTCATGCGCTTTTTTAAACATATTTATTTTACATTAATTGAGAAACAAGCTCTTACAGCTTACACTAATCTCTCCTGATTCTACTTCCTGGAAACTAAACCAGTACTCGCGCCGATTGTGTGGGACAATGAACAATTCCAAAGTTGACACCCGCTCCCGCGAATCGAACTCATGACCTTAAGGTTGTCTAGTCATACGCTGGAGACCTGTGTATCAGAAGGGCTGTGAAAAAAAAAACTGCCAATGACACACTCAAAATTGCTATGACATTTGTACAGGTTAAAGACTGTCATTAGATTTGTGCAGGATAACACCAAATATTTATATAGTATTACATAGACAGTCTGAAGGGCTTGCAATATAATAGAACAAGAGGGCCAAGATGGCCCTGGATCGCTCACCTGAATTTTTGAGAGGACCATAGCCATTTTTTTTTTTTTTTTTTTTTTGAAGTATTGAAATTTTGGAAACAAAATCATTATTTTGCCAAGCAATTTTGAAAAGTTCACCTGTAAAAATCATTTCAAAATCTGTCACCACCCCTACAATCATCACCATAGCCATGTTTTTGACGAATCAGAATTCTGCAAATAAATTTTGGGATAGGTCACCCAAGGACCATTTCTTGAAAATGAGCACATGCCCGATAGTGGCTGAAAATATTATGTCGAACAAGAGCACCGCATGCTGGTGCCAACGATTGGCTGTTGGGTGCTGGATAGTAAGTTAAAATTTTAAGTCGAAAAAGGGGCATGATTTGGACAAAATGATTTTAGATTTATCTGCCCTTGTTGGGTTGCTCTTTTACTAGTGAACAATTATTCTAAGTTTCAAGTACATGTGTTGAGTGGAAGCCGAGATATAACAAATGTCAAAGTTTTTGCACAATGACAACGAAAACAATGCAGACGACAACAACAGGGCTATAACAATACCTCAATATTTTCTTCGAAAACAGCCGAGCTAAAAAAAGGGGGCATAATATAAGGATCATTTCTGTGAAATTATTTCAAAATTTGACCAGTGGTTTCAGACAAGAAGAATTTTTAAGAATTTCTACATGTCCGTATAGTGCAAATAGCCCCCCACCACCACAACCATGTTTCTTGACGGATCAAAATTTCGCGAACAATTTTTCAAAAGGGGCACCCAAGGAACATTTCTGTGAAATAATTTCAAAATCTGACTAGTGGTTTAAGAGAAGAAGAATTTCAAAGAATTTCTTTAAGTCCATACAGTGCAAAGAGCCCCCCCCCCCCCCCCACGGCCATGTTTTTCGACGGATCAAAATTTTGCGAACAATTTTTCAAAAGGGTTGCCCAAGGAACATTTCTGTGAAATTATTTCAAAATCTGACATGTGGTTTAAGAGATGAAGAATTTCAAAGAATTCCTTTGAGTCCATACAGTGCAAAGAGCCCCCCCCCCCGCCATGTTTTTCGACGGATCAAAATTTTGCGAACAATTTTTGAAAAAGGTCACCCAAGGAACATTTCTGTGAAATTATTTCAAAATCTGACAAGCGGTTTCAGAGGAGAAGATTTTAAAAGAATTTCTTAGAAAATTCCACTTGGTTCCCATGACAACCAGAGTTTTTGATGGAATCAAATTCTGTGAACAAATTTTAAAGAGGACCTCCCAAGGAATATTCCAGCCAAGTTTGGTCCAAATTAGCCCAGTGGTTTAGGAGAAGAAGATGTTTAAAGAATTTGTTGACACCGCACGACGCAAAGAGCCCCTCCACCACCACCACGGCCATGTTTTTCGACGGATAAAAATTTTGCGAACAGTTTTTGAAAAGGGTCACCCAAGAAACATTTCTGTGAAACTATTTCAAAATCTGACCAGCGGTTTCAGAGGAGAAGATTTTTAAAGAATTTCGTAGAAAATTCCATTTGGTTGCCATGGCAACCAGAGTTTTTGATGGAATCAAATTCTGTGAACAATTTTTAAAGAGGACCTCCCAAGGGACATTCCGGCCAAGTTTGGTCCAAATTGGCCTAGCGGTTTAGGAGGAGAAGATGTTTAAAGAATTGTTGACGCCGCACGACGGACGACGCACGACGGACACAACGGGATCCTAAAAGCTCCCCTTGAGCACGTTGTGCTCAGGTGAGCTAAAAACATGAAATATGTACAGGGCTAATATAATCAACACTTTCGTACCTTGTCTCCTCATAGGATTATAGATATAAATGACTTTAGAATGAAGGTTTTTTCGACGTAGCTGAATGATCTCACTTTTGACCTACTTTAAGTACTAGGAGGAAATTATTGTTACTCATTTTGTGATTGGCCAAATATATGTAAACTACGCAAAAAAGTAAAGGTCACAGTAGAAATTTACCAACATGGGATAAAGGAGTTCATAACTAAATATCACGTACTGATCACAATAACCTACGTGAAGTTGTACTTTATGGTCATGCAGATGTTAAACTCTAGCAAAACATTCATAATTTAAAGCACGATGATAAACTAATAGCAATGAGTATCGGCGAGTTTTCTATTTTGTTTAGTGTAAAAGACTTGGTACCCGTTTTTCCTCGCGTAAAATCAAATACGAAGCGCGACGGCAGGTTACCGCTCTATTGTCTTACACGAAAACGGGTTGTAAAACAACTTATTTCGTTTCTTGTCACTATGGAAAAATAGATGTTATGTCTTGAATTTGGTGATTTAATTCGCAACGCGAATAACTATGCCTGCCTAGGGTAACAATCGGTTTTATTGCGTTGTTAGCAAAGAAACTGGGTTTCTACTAAATTACTCCTAGTAAGAGTAGGTGGGTGTGGTCAAGCATTGACAGGGGTGATAAAACCCCGCCTTCTGATAACGACAAATCGTCGATGTTTGAAAAGTGCTTCATTTTTGTACAAAAAAAATGCAAATCTACTTTGTTTTCTTTTTAAAGATTTCATCTTATGGTCTAAACAGACCTTTATTTAAACATGATTCATTAATAAAAAACAGAACAAACGATATTCCGAAACATTGCAGAATAGGGACGCTCATTTTACGTTAAACACGAGAATTAATAACGCTCATTCTTTAATCTTATTGAAATTCTGATTTCAACCATATGCAGAACAATTTAAATGAGACTACTTTCAGACCTGTTTTCATCATTTCTCTTCATATTATACTACAAACGAATTTAAATATTCATATCCCAGTGCCTCTTACGCCGTCTACCTTTTTTTAAAGATATTTCTTGTCTTATCACCGACAGTACTCAACGTATCTAACCCAAGAGAGTATGTTCTAATACATTCGATAACAAGTCTACGAGAAGTTAGCTCTCAGGAAATGGTGATACGAATTTCATTTAAATAAACCGTTCAAGGGCTCACTCCATCATAAGCTACTATTGCATCATGTTGATCAAGATCTACAAAGAAAGACCTCGAAATTGGTGACCTCTATTATCAGATTCAAGAATTTAGATTAAGATTAGATTGGCAACTTACAAATTCAGCGCTTTAAGTACAGAGATTATGTTCAGTAACAAGATACTTTTTTCTCGTGTATGTGTCGTCCGCTGCAAAATTAGAATTCCTGGAATCAACTTTTCGACATCGTTTAGGTATAAGAAGTTAAATGATGTTGAAAGTGTACTCAGTACGTCCCAATACTCACTAACGGAACATTGCCATTACTGTTTTGCCTAAATAGTCTACTAAAATCATACGACTAAGTTTTTAATGCGACCAGCCGACGGATCTAACAGGTCTTTTTTTCCCCGAGAACAAGACCATCTATTGCTTTCCATCAAGTTATCTCAGACTGTGTAATTTGGTCCGTCATGGTCTGCAACAGATTCAGGTCGATGATAAGGCAGATATATCCTTCACATTTACATATAGGGAAAACTATATAAGACACGTGACTCCTTTCAAATATAAATAAAGGTGAATCTCAATATTTTTGGCCCATTTTTTGTGGATAGTGTCTCTTCCTTTCAATTTTTCCCCCAAAAATAAACTTGCTACATAATAATGCATTATTTGATTTTATCTCAAAAGACAAGCTCTGGTTGCTGTTAGCTGCGGATTTTTATGTGACTCTCTCTCTCTCTCTCTCTCTCTCTCTCTCTCGGTCAATCACGGCGCACAGGGTCACCAAATTGTTGTTCCTGGTGAGATGTGTTTAAGAAAAGACAAATGTAAGGTAGACCTCAAGGCGTCAAGCTTATCTGATGCGATAATGAACGACTAGGGTGTCACTAACGACAAACCATAGAACGTAACTAACAATGATAATAGGGCTGACCTTTCTACCTAAAAAACACGTAATGCTTGATCGAAATCGATGTCTGATACAAAGAAGTTAAAGTTCACATTTCGAATGATGAATTTATCAAGAAAGCTTAGAAATCATCAAAATTTAGACACGTTATTATAACGCACTAATCACTTTGTGTAAAATGTGCTCGAAGTTTTTGTCCCTGTAGTATTCAGACTTGATTGCGTTCATCAATCAAGACGTAGTCTTTATAAATCATTTGTAATATCCATGGAAAAAAGTTCGAACCGCACAGTATCATTTGAAGCCTAAAATGACTGGATACAGATATTGAATTTATACAGGTTATTTACGTGTACCTGCAAAAACAGAAAAAAAGGATGTTCCTTCCCAAGACACATAAGGCTATTTGATTTTCAAGCCCACTTTGTACATAAAAATTTGCAGCATGGTTCATAGTGTCCAGAAAACCTTTATATGCCAGTGTATGGCCATTTTAAAGGCAATAAAAAACTTGTTGTCACCTAATGCTTTATCCAGTCTTGGCACAGCTCTCCTGGGAAATCTAGTATCCGACACAGATCTTTAATTAGGTCACTATGTGGCATTTTAGGAACATGTATTCCCTTATGGTCTATATCTAAGATTGCACCAGTTCTGCTACAATTAAAAAAGAGGTAAATTACGAAAGATTTCTAAGCAAAAAATAGCTTCTTATCTTCTGTGCATTTCGGTACGCAGTATGCAGCTGCTAAAGGTAAGAAACTAGGTCAACGATGTTTTTTTTGTTGTTGTTGTTTGTTTGTTTGTTTGTTTGTTTGTTTACAAAATTATGTTATTATTAGATATCAGTCTGGATTCTTGGAGAGAAATTATCAAAACTCTCTGCATAGGAATACTATGTATGATGCAATCTCTCAACCAGCATCTTTTGTGCAAAAGGTATTTGATATATTGAAACTTTTTGCACACACCAATTGCTAAATGCAGGACAGTAGTATAGGAGGAGAGGATAGACACCTGCCAGGCCAGGGACAGGTGTCTATACTCTCCTCCCTGAGTGCTCTACATCACCACCCCTGAAAGAAATTTGTCCCTATTCTGCCCTCCTGAAAGAATTTGCATTTTTTATATTCCCTATTCTTACCTATTCTACCCTCCCTGAGTGGATTTTTTCTGCAATTAAAGGCAAAGGGGCCGGCAAAAAATGACACATCTTCGAGTGCTCTATAGTGATCTGACAGGTCTGGTCACTGAGTTGGACTTAGTTTTTTACCCATATGCTATTAGGATTGCTTTATTGTTTTACTTCTATCCATTACTTGGTCTTTAAGTGGTTTCTCTCTAAAAGCCTGACCATTGAGTTGGACTTAGACTTTTTTCTGCATCTCTATGAATGATTTCTCTTTTCTAAAAGGTTGACCATTGAGTTGGACTTAGTCTTTTTCCGCAATTATGAATGATTTTTTTCTTTCTAAAAGACTGAGCACTGGGTTGGACTTAGTCTTTTTCTGAGTTTTTTTACTCTTTGCAGTATAACTCTCTGGAGTATAACTCTTTTGGAGTGCATCTCTTCTAAAAGAAGTTTGACAATTTGAAGAAATGACAATTTTGAAGAAAGATAGAACTTTCGTGGTAATGGTTAGTCCTGAAAAGGACTGCTGGGTTAGCTCTGAAAAGAACTGTGACAATTTGAAGAAATGACAACTTGAAGATAGAACTTTCGTCTGACAGCCTGAAGGTAGAACTTTCGTCTGACATCTTGAAGATAGATCTTTCGTGGTAATGGCTAGTCCTGAAAAGGACTGTTGAGTTAGCTCTGAAAAGAGCTGTGACAATTTGAAGAAATCACAACTTGAAGATAGAACTTTCGTCTGACAGCTTGAAGATAGAACTTTCGTCTGACATCTTGAAGATAGATCTTTCGTGGTAGATGGTTAGTCCTGAAAAGGACTGTTGGGTTAGCTCTGAAAAGAGCTGTGACAATTTGAAGAAATGACAACTTGAAAATAGAACTTTCGTCTAACAGTTTGAAGGTAGAACTTCCGTCTGACAATTTGAAGAAATGACAATTTGAAGAAAAGATAGAACTTACGTCTGACAATTTGAAGAAAGGTAGATCTTCCGTGGTAGATGGTTAGCCCTGAAAAGGGCTGTTGGGGTGGTCCTAAAAAAGGACCTGGTTTGGAGGTTGTGTTTTTAAGCACAACCTCCAACCTTTCTGCAGGCTGGGCAGCTACTTGCTGCCCGCCTCTTTAGCCTCTTCAACTGTTGTTCGTCCAGCCCAAAGTCCAACGAGAACGAAGGCTCAGCGTCATCGTTCCAATCTTCTGTCAATGGTGCGACAAACTCCTTCTTCTTGGCGTCCATCTTTTTTTTGGATGACAGCTGCGCAAGCTCGCTGAAGCTCATATCTCTCAAAGCACACTCCATATTGCTGTAAATTGAAGAGAATGAACGATGTGCGGGAAATGACGCTGGGTTTTATAGCTTTTCAGACGGATTGAACTAGTTGACCCATGACGTCATTTTCTCCTATGTTTTTCCCGCGTCGGCGTTTCATGCTGTTTTGGCTTCAAAATTAATGTTGTCCAATCAGAATCAACGTTTTATTTCTAATACTAAATGTTTTATTGTTGGCCAATCCGTGGGTTTGTTACATTTTCTTGTTCGGGTTAGAAAAAACTAGAGTTTAACTAACCTATGACTTTTTTGATTATGAGTCTTCTGACAAAATGAAAAGAAAGATGTTTTATTTAAGATAGCTAGCCCTGAAAAGGGTTGCTTTTTTGTACAGAATGCACTTTTTTTATCCTCCTCTCTTTTTTTTGATTGATTCCATTTTATCTAGCATTTGCATCAGATGCTCAATTTCATGTCTGATATATCTGAAGCGTTCTCTTTCTTCTAACCAAAAGAGCAATAAGAGAAAAAATGTTAATCCAAACAATGTGGAATACTGGCTCAGGTTTTACAAAAAGTTAATGGTGAATGAGAGAAATAATCAAGAGTTTGGTGTTTTATATGTGTAATGGATCACTTTTTAGGTTTTTTTCATCCTATGAATGATTTTTTCTCTCTAAATGGAATTTGTCCCTATATCACTGAGTTGAACTTAGATTTTTTTTGCACTATAAATGATTTTTTCCTAAATGTCTGGCTGTTGAGTTGGACTTAGTTATTTCTTCACCTATGTATGATTTTTTCTTTCTAAATGTCTGAGCACTGAGTTAAACTTAGTTTTTTACATCTCTATGAATGATTTGTCCCTATATCACTGAATTTGACTTAGCTTTTTTATTCTATGAATTAATTCTCTTTTCTATTTACCTAATCATTGAGTTGAACTTAGTCTTTTTCTGCAATTATGAATGATTTTTTCTCTAAAAGACTGAGCACTGGGTTGGACTTAGCTTTTTTCATTCTATGAATGAATTCTCTTTTCTATTTGACTAACCATTGAGTTGGCCTTAGTCTTTTTCTGAGTTTTTTACTCTTTGGAGTGTAACTCTCTGGAGTGTGAGTCTTTGGAGTGTAACTCTTCTAAAAGAAATGACAATTTGAAGAAAGATAGAACTTTCGTGGTAGATGGTTAGCCCTGAAAAGGGCTGTTTTGAGAAGAGCTGATTTTTTTGAAAATGTTTATTCAGTATCAGCATCAGTCGATTCGCTGTCTGACTCACTCCTTTCAGCGGCGATTTGCGCGCGGAAAAGACGGGTCACCTGCTCAGTTTTTGAAATAACATACTGAAAATACATCTCAAGCATGCCCTCAATAACGAGTTCCTTCATCCGAAGGTTATAACAGAACACCCTGTTATTAGCAAGCTCAGCCCTCTCGTATCGTCTTCTCACTCCAGCTAAGCGTTGTTTAAGTAAGACGATTTGCCTCCTTGCTCTTATTAACTTTCGCTCAGCATCCATCCAAGTACCAAGAAGTGGTGGTATCGTAGCCATTGTGAAAATGAAATGTATGGAAAATAAATCGCCGAGATTTATAGCTTTTCAGACGGATTGAACTAGTTGACCCATGACGTCATTTTCTCCTATGTTTTTCCCGCGTCGGCGTTTCATGCTGTTTTGGCTCCAAATTAATGTTATCCAATCAGAATCAGCGTTTTATTTCTAATACTAAATGTTTTATTGTTGGCCAATCCGTGGGTTTGTTACATTTTCTTGTTCGGGGTTAGAAAAAAACTAGAGTTTGGCTAATCTATGACTTTTTTTGATTGTAAATCTTTTGAGTTTTTTGACAATTTTGAGTTTTTGACAATTTGAAAAAAGATAGAACTTTCGTGCTAGATGGGTAGCCCTGAAAAGGGCTGTTTTGTTTTTTGGAGGCTGTGTTTTTTCCACTTCTAATGGCAGCACCCGAAATTCGCTTGGCAAATGGGGCATGCTGTAATCTTCCTCCCAAATTCGATATCAACCAAAATGATATCCGGTGTTGTCTTTAATAATAGCTGAACTAATCTTTCGCCGAGATCTTTGTATGGCTGTGTTATACGTTGCAGTTGGTTTTGTTCCTCCTCTCCTACGAGATGAGTGGTCAGTTGCAATAACTGCTGCCCGGCATTTAGATACTCTTGGAGAGCCTCACGTAGTTGATGATTTAGCTCCTCCATATTGATATTGCTTCCGAATATTGACACTGCTTTCGAAGTGATCGTTAGCTGAGAGCCAAAAAATGGTGATTGTATGAAAATAACGCGGGGGCTTTATACGTTTAAGGAGGATTGAAATTTTTTAAAGAGCTCGGACCTGGCAGAAAGCACATACATATTTCCATGCTACGTTTCATGCTAATATAGCAAAAAAGTTATGAGACGTTGTATGGAAAAATGTAGACAGAACAAGTCTTTGGGGAAAAACAGAATGAAGAACTCTATTGTTTTTTGAACTTTTATTTACTGAACAGAACTAAACATTGAAACATTTTTTTGCAATGCATTATAAAAAATTTCTTGACAATGAAACATTTTTTGCAATGCATTATAAAAAATTTCTTGACAATGAAAAAATTTCTTGACAATGAAAAAAATCACAAGGAAACATTTTTACAATACAGCATAAAAAACATTTTCTTAACAATGAAAAAATCACACTGAAAAAATTTCTTAACAATGAATTATTCACAATGAATTAATCGCAATGAATTAATCACAATGAATTATTTTTTCGCAATGAATTATTTTTCGCAATGAATTATTCGCAAAAACAGTATATAACAAATTTTTTTACAATGCAAATTCGCAAATACCACGAATTTCACATTTGTTTTCATATTCCGTAATGTCTTTATGCAATTGGTCATACCCTAAAAACATTGTATACTCACTGTCCATATCGTCGAAATCTCGTAGTCCTATGAATGGAGCAACATGTCTATAAGCGTCTTTTGTTGAAAGAGCTGAATTCACTACTTCTTCTGTAACATCTCTATCAAATAGAATATACCCTGACATGGTTTCCATTGTTTCTCCGTAGGAATCATGAACAGATCCTTTTTTGTACCGTAAGTAAAAGTCAAATAGAACTGATTTCATTTTCGCAACGTTAAGAAAACTTTCTTCTGTTCTTCCTATGATAAAAAATGTCCATCGACTTATGGATCGAAACAGCTTACTAATAACATTGTCTTTCAAACAGCTATCTGCTAAATAAGTTTTGAGAACGAGACCCAGCCCCGAATCGTCCACCATCATCGCAATAAAGTTGATTATACCATACACTTTGTAGGATTTTTTCTCCTTTTGCAATCCACTTAAACAATTTTCCGATCCAAATTTTCACACAGAAAAATTTAATGTTAAGTTGTGTTCGTTCATCAAGCGTATGCTGTCGAACAAATTCTCCATAAATTTTTTCACGTAGTTCTATTGGTAACGGCAACATGATTGTTTTTGACCAACGGCTAATATTTTTTCTCGACTTACTCTGACTGATTTTTACACAACAATGTGATATAGAATTATTTTCTCAAACTTTTATAACCATAGGGTACAGTGTCAGTACCATTTACAATAACTCTCTTGGTGTATACAGAGCGAAATGTTTTTGTTTGTGGTTCACTGGTAACCGTTCTATCTCTGTGTCTTTTAATTTTACAATCATACTGAATTTTGATTTCTACTGTGCGATCTAAAGCACATTTCGAATATGTATCAAAATTCACCACCTGTTTTGTATTGTAATCCAGAGTAATCCCCTTTACTTTACATTTGCTTATCTCTTCTCCATCTTTTGTTTTCATTTTGTAAGCATAATTCTTAGGCCCAAGCCCTCTGAATTGAGTAATTTTACAATCAGGTTCTTCATCAGTCCATTTTCCTAGTCGGCTGTTAATAATAGAAGGATTCCATAATTCAGGGTCGTGAATGTACATACAACTATCTGTATCGAAATACAGAACTCTATCTTTTAACTTTTCAAGAACGCTGTACAATTCCAATCTTGCATAAGCTGTTACGTAAGATCCTACTACCACATTGGCTGTAGCGTGGGTGTTAATATGCTCCAACTTTGATTCATAGTTAACCAAGATGAATGAACAGTCCTCGTCAAAGATTTCTACATGCTTTACAATGAAATTGGGATTGGTGATTAATTCAAAATATTTAGACGGTTCACTGATGTATTCCGTCTGGGTCATTTTTTCACGCTGTGCTAATTTTCCCCAAAGACAGTTCAACATAATCTTAGCAAATGATCTTCTCCCAGGATTTCTTTGAATACAACTTGGATCAAGACGAACACCTTCCGCTTTCTCATATTCACAAACGAACTGATCTTTTTCTGAGTCTGATTGACACCAACCTGGATAACCACTGGCTTCTTGCTTAATTTTCAAGAAATTGTCCACATAATGTTTAAAGAACTGATCTGACACAGAATTGAAATGCCAAATTTCATACACTTGCAATAATCGATAACCGCAGTCAAGAGCCTTGAATAATTCAAAAGTAACCCAAGTTCCGACCAAAGCCCTCTCTTCTTTACCATGTCTACAAATGTTTGAGCTTTCTTCTGCACATTTCATACAGAGTGGAAACATCATTTTGTTGTTACAGTGAACTGGGAGAACGGGGTGAAACAAATCAGTTGGAGGTAAAACTTTACACTTGATTAATCCCTCATATTGGCGAATATTGTTCATATCAATATTCTCAGCAGACAAAATTTTTGGCTGACCTACAGGGTAGGATTTGTGTTTACAAACATAAGGGTATAGAGAACAGATATCGATGTACTTGATTTCCTTTTTGGTTTTTTCATCAACATCATGTCCAATTTTTATTGCATTACATCTTCCCCCGGACAAACCATCCCTCGGATCGATAGGGTCCCAATGTAGATATAACTTTTCAATGAGTTTTTTGTACTCTTTATCCTTCATCTTAGCATCAAATTCGTGTTCCCAAATGTACACTACATTATATCCCATTTCTTCGATATCTGCTATACGTTCAAAAGTACGTTCGTACAATTCAGACATGGGTTTTCCATTAATAGGATTGATCTGTTTTCGATCTGTATAGCATACAGGACAACCATGATACAAATCCCCAAGAAATTCATAAACAGTGTTTGATTGACGGTGAAAACCATCTACACTATATTTCCCGATTTGAGCTTCACCACCATTTTTTGCATGCTGAATATTAATACCTTTTTCCTGAGCAACGCTTTGAACCCATCGTATCGCTTTCATAGAAAAGCGACGTCTGGATGAGTCTTTACTTGAAATGATAGCTATTTGATTTTCTGGTAAATATTTGCTTCGCCACACCTTGTTACAGGCATCTGCGATGGTAATCGCCTCTAAAAATGGACAAATACCACCCTGTTCGATAAACAGCTTTCTGAATTCAGCACACCCTCGTCTGAGGATATCAACATCTGACCTACAGTACAATTCCATCTCCTTCTGAAAATTGAATTCCTCACCATTTCGAACTTTGTCATTATACCAAACTATGAATTTTGACCTAGCCTCTTCAGACATTGAGTCGGGTTTGTAATAAGACATATCCAAGTAGGGTCCGATGTAACTCCAAAATTCATCTGTATTCGCCCAGTGAGGAAAGTAACCTTTTTTCATTTCTTGAAGACCAAAGGTGGGTGGAAATTTTGCCAAACCAAAACTCATGAAATTGAAAGAATCGATCAGACGTACACCATTCAGTTCTAACTTCATAATATTGTTTCCATTCATGATCAATTTTGGAAGTTTTAACCCAACTTTGACAATATAGTCAAGAATGAACTGACCGTCATAGCCTTTGAAATTATGGGCAATAGCCGTAACCCCTTTATGATGTTTTGAAAAGAGCCAGTTGCAAAATTGACTCAAAGTTTCTTCACCTTGAAAAATAACTTCCCTACCCTCTTCAAATTCACTGCATGTAGAACAATGAAAATCAAGCGATTTATCGATACATACGTCACACGCTCTGTGTGCGATACAATAATTCGGGATGTGTACGCCTGTGTCTTGTTTGCATTCAAAATCAAAGAAAATAAACTGTGGTTTTTTGACTACAGAAGAACTCGTCTCATCATCGCTGTCATGGTTCAACTTACTTTGGTAAGGTTGAATATAGCATTGATGAGAAAAGTTAACAATTCTCTTACAGATATGACATCTTTTCTTTCCATTGCAAACATGATTTTTCTTTCTGACATGATATTGTACACCGCATTTCGAGCAGAGTTTCACTAATTCACAAATGGATTTCTTTTCTTTACCTTGAACATTTCTGTGATTTTCAAAGCATTCAGCACTAAAAAATCGTCTACTGCAAACACTGCAAACATATTCTTTTGATTCTGATGGACATTTTCCTTTGCGGCAACAACCTTTACAGATATTTGAACAAGTATGACTTTCCCGGTTATTGTAACCCACATCACAGAACTCACAATAATATCCACAACTAAGAAAACCTTTGATAGATTTGATGTAGTCATAATGGTTTTGATGAAAGTACAAATGTATGATCTTACTATTGGCTTTCACTTCTGGATGCTTAAATATTTTTTCCACTTTTGAATGCTGTTGGTGAACTTTAATGACATAGCCTTTTTCATACAAGATTGTTTGAATTTTTTTGTATTCATCATTTCCTACAGACTGTGTTGGTGAAACTCCAGCTTCATGTAACAATTTCTCAGCTTCAGTCTTTTGAAAAAGGTGTTTTAAACGACGAATACGACGCCATTTTCTATTCTATACTTCGGTGTTTTCACGTTCACTGTAGCAAATTCCCACAACAACAGCTCTTGCAAAACATAGTTGGTCATGATTGTCAATTTGAATAATAGATTTCTTCTTCTGGGCAAAAAACTTTGAATCTAATTCTGACGATCTATATTTTGGTTTTCCGCTACCACTTGGTGGTATTGTATGTGTAATGTCAAATGTCATTAATCCATCGTTCAAGACGAAATCTGTATTCGATTGTAAAACTCGTTCAATTTCATTCAGCATAGTTTCACCTTGTAACTGGTCTGTAGCTAAAAAAGGAATATGGATTCCTATTTCCAACGAAGGATGATTGATGGTAATTCTAATCATGTCCGTAGGGTTAGCATTTAACTTTCGAATGATTTCATGGGTAACATCGTCGAATAATCCAAGTAGTCTCTGAGGTGTTAATTCTTCAAATTTCTTAAAACTCAGCATCAGCACATGTGATTCTGTTTTAAATTTTCTTGACTTCTTATTTCTCCTTTCTGTTAAATCATATAGACTTTTCATGTCTAAGTTAGAGTTGATACTTTCATTGTCGGTGTCATTTTCTTCTTTCAGCGGTTTAGTTTTTTTCTTTTTTATTGCTGGAAATATCTCATCGTCACTTTCTTCTTTCAACGGTCTAGTTTTTTTCTTTTTTGTTGGTGGAAACACCTCATCGTCACTTTCACTGTCCGAATAGGTTATTATTCTTTTTCTTTTACCCATCGTTTTAGTTCTGAGTGAAAAGACAATAATGCAGAAGTGCGAGAAAACTAACAATTTATATAGCCTCTCCGTTGTAACAGTGTATAAATAGAGATGATAGTTGTGAAAATCTATTCATTCTCCTACTCAATCTCAGACAGTACAGCTGATAAAAAATATGAGCGAGTTAAAGCTGCAAAATACATCACCACTTAGAAAGAGGGTGTATCTGTATGTTAATCCATACACCCATGATTATGAGATCAGCAATATACCATCAAAGTATGATGTTAAACATATCGGAAACTATGTGGGAACATTTTTATCGCAGCAACATTTAGAAGAAAAAGATGTTTACCGTACTACCAGCTACAGAGTTTTGGATCAAGCGATGATTGACAAACGATATGGTGCGAATGGTGTGAGAACAAATATTTGTTTCACATGCAACGAAGCAGGACATTGGGCCAAAGAATGTCCAGAAAAAGAAAATCAGCTAGGAACAATTGTTTTTGTCTACGTGAATCCACACAGTCACGACATTGAGATTTTACCATCGTTTTACAACGTTGATGGTCTCAAAGATATAAAATTCGTCGGCACACTAAATTCATTCTGCAGTGAAAATACATGGAAAAAAAGTTCACCACAAGCTAAATCCTCATCGGTTGAAACTCAGACCGTAGACATGCAAAGCGACACGATGGATATCAACGATTCAGAAATCTGCAAAATAACAGATGATTTAGAGACATTACGAAAAAATCTAAGAAATCAACAAACTTTGGATCTAAGAAAACAACAAACTTTGGATCTAAAAAACGAATTTTCTGCAGAACCGGGTTGCTCGTACGGAAAGGAAAAACAGCAAAACAACGAAAAGAAGAAAAAACGAGTAACAAAGAACTATTTCTTTTGCAAATCAACAAAACACGAGGACAAAATCTGTCCAGATGGGGAATTAAAAACCAACGAAAGGAAAAGAAAACGTAAAACCAGATGTGAATCTGACATTCCAAAGAAAAAAAGAAAAACATACTGAGTGAAAAAAAGATTTCAATACAATATTGAATATAAACAAAAAAAAGACTGACTTGATTTTTTCATTCATTTTTGTCTTTACAGTTCATTCATTTTTTACAGTTCATGATTTGATTTTTTTCATTGTACATAAGTTCTTTTTGAAATAAAAAATATAAAACAATTACTTCTTACTTTTGACTTTTTTCTAGTTGTGACTGTAAGTCTTTTTACTTTTGACAATTTGAGAAGAAAGATCTTTCGTGCTAAATGGTTAGCCCTGAAAAGGGCTTTTTTTGAAGGATCTCACATTGACATCCGGCTCTACGATTCTTCCGCCCGATCCACTGGGATGATTTCACACCCACAGTGTTCACAGCAAATCGTCGAACCTTCATCATCATCGTAAAATCCTTCATCTGTATCTGGACAGTTATGCTTCTGACCAAGATACTCAAGTATGGTAAAACATTTCCCACACTCTATCAGACATCTGCTTGCACAGTGAGGGCACACAAGAATTCGAACCATTCTGTAACAAATATGATTTTATGTAAAATATCACTGGGCTTTATAGCTTTACAGGAGGATTGAACTAGATGACCCATGACGTCATTTTCTCCTATGTTTTTTCCCGCGTCGGCGTTTCATTAACATTGTGCATTCAAATCGACGGTTATATCGGTGTTTTTTTCACCACTCCCATTTCGATGTCACACAGTACAACCCCGGTGTTTTCCGCCAGGTCCGCACTCTTTAAAAAATTTCAATCCTCTGTAAACGTATAAAGCTCGGCGTTATTTTCATACATTTACCATTTCTTTGATTCTCAGCTAACGATCACTTTGGAAGCAGTATCAATATTCAGAGCCAGTTTCAATATGAAGCACAACTTAGATGAAATCAACTTGGACGATTTTCCATCAGTGGAAAACAATGGAGACGTTCTTTCATCAGTTATGAATTCGACAATCATCAATCCACCACCGGAGTTAAATTCGACAACCATCATTCCAGCGACGGTGTTTGACAACATTTATGAAGAGGTAAAGCAGCTAAATTTGAAACAAGATAGCATGATGACTCGGATCATAGATTAGCTGGAGACTTTAAACAGACATTTGGAGGAAATTAAAACTTTAAGCGCAAGTACTGATCAGCTCAGTAGAAATATCGAGGTACTACGTCAACAGGATCAGTGCATTTCAACAACTCCTGTGAAGATTCCTGTGGAGTTCGAGTTTGATAAATCCAATCTTCACAAGTTAGTGGACTCTATCGTAAGTGTTGTGAAGAAAAATCAACCAAAGAAAAAACAACCAGAGGAAAAACAACCAGAGGAAAAACAACAAAGCGGAAATCTGAGGAAGATGCTAACCATCTCCACAAGAAGCAGCGAGTTGATCAAAATCCAACTACACCAATATTGACAGGCCAGGGCAAATACGGGAAAAACATTGACAATCACGTTGATTTCAAGATCCCGAAAAAACCAAAGACAGAGCGAAAACAACCAAGAATTTGCATTGCATAAAATTTGTTATATACTGTTTTGCGATTAATTCATTGTAAATAATTCATTGCGAAAAAAATAATTCAGTGTGATTTTTTCAGTGTGATTTTTTCATTGTTAAGAAAATGTTTTTTATGCTGTATTGTAAAAATGTTTCCTTGTGATTTTTTTTCATTGTCAAGAAATTTTTTCACTGTCAAGAAATTTTTTATAATGCATTGCAAAAAATGTTTCATTGTCAAGAAATTTTTTATAATGCATTGCAAAAAAATGTTTCAATGTTTAGTTCTGTTCAGTAAATAAAAGTTCAAAAAACAATAGAGTTCTTCATTCTGTTTTTCCCCAAAGACTTGTTCTGTCTACATTTTTCCATACAACGTCTCATAACTTTTTTGCTATATTAGCATGAAACGTAGCATGGAAAAAATGTATGTGCTTTCTGCCAGACCGAGCTCTTTTAAAAATTTCAAGTCTCTGTAAACGTATAAAGCCCAGCGTTATTTTCACACATTCACCATTTTTGGCTCTCAGCTAACGATCACTTCGGAAGCAGTATCAATATTCGGAAGCAGTATCAATATGGGGGAGATAAATTATCAACTACATGAGGCTCTCCAAGAATATCTAAATGCAGGTCAACAGTTATTACAACTAAACACTCACTTTATAGGAGAGAAGAAATAAAACCAACTACAACCTATAACACAGCTCTACAAAGATCTCGGCGAAAGATTACTTCAACTATTTTTAAAGACAACGTCTGACATCATCTTAGCCATTTACCAAGCGAATTTCGGATGTTGTCATTAGAAGTGGAAAAAAACATAGTCTCCAAAAAAACAAAACAACCCTTTTCAGGACTACCCATCTACCACGAAAGTTCTATCTTTTTTAAAATTGTCATTTCTTCAAACTATCAAAATTCAAAAGATTTACAATCAAAAAAAGTCATAGATTAGTCAAACTCTAGTTTTTTTCTAACCCCGAACAAGAAAAAATGCAACAAAGCTGCGGATTGGTCAACAATAAAACATTTAGTATTAGAAATAAAACGTTGATTCTGATTGGACAACATTAATTTTGAAGCCAAAACAGCATGAAACGCCGACGCGGGAAAAACATAGGAGAAAATGACGTCATGGGTCAACTAGTTCAATCCGTCTGAAAAGCTATAAAACCCAGCGTCATTTCCCGCACATCGTTCATTCTCTTCAATTTACAGCAATACGGAGTGTGCTTTGAGAGATATGAGCTTCAGCGAGCTTGCGCAGCTGTCATCCAAAAAAAAGATGGACGCCAAGAAGAAGGAGTTTGTCGCACCATCGACAGAAAATTGGAACGATGACGCTGAGCCTTCGTTCTCGTTGGACTTTGGGCTGGACGAACAACAGTTGAAGAGGCTAAAGAGGCGGGCAGCAAGTAGCTGCCCAGCCTGCAGAAAGGTTGGAGGTTGTGCTTAAAAACACAACCTCCAAACCAGGTCCTTTTTTAGGACCACCCCAACAGCCCTTTTCAGGGCTAACCATCTACCACGGAAGATCTACCTTTCTTCAAATTGTCAGACGTAAGTTCTATCTTTTCTTCAAATTGTCATTTCTTCAAATTGTCAGACGGAAGTTCTACCTTCAAACTGTTAGACGAAAGTTCTATCTTCAAGTTGTCATTTCTTCAAATTGTCACAGCTCTTTTCAGAGCTAACCCAACAGTCCTTTTCAGGACAAACCATCTACCACGAAAGATCTATCTTCAAGATGTCAGACGAAAGTTCTATCTTCAAGCTGTCAGACGAAAGTTCTATCTTCAAGTTGTCATTTCTTCAAATTGTCACAGCTCTTTTCAGAGCTAACTCAACAGTCCTTTTCAGGACTAGCCATTACCACGAAAGATCTATCTTCAAGATGTCAGACGAAAGTTCTACCTTCAGGCTGTCAGACGAAAGTTCTATCTTCAAGTTGTCATTTCTTCAAATTGTCACAGTTCTTTTCAGAGCTAACCCAGCAGTCCTTTTCAGGACTAACCATTACCACGAAAGTTCTATCTTTCTTCAAAATTGTCATTTCTTCAAATTGTCAAACTTCTTTTAGAAGAGATGCACTCCAAAAGAGTTATACTCCAGAGAGTTATACTGCAAAGAGTAAAAAAACTCAGAAAAAGACTAAGTCCAACCCAGTGCTCAGTCTTTTAGAAAGAAAAAAATCATTCATAATTGCGGAAAAAGACTAAGTCCAACTCAATGGTCAACCTTTTAGAAAAGAGAAATCATTCATAGAGATGCAGAAAAAAGTCTAAGTCCAACTCAATGGTCAGGCAATTAGAAAGAGAAAAAAATCATACATAGGTGAAGAAAAAACTAAGTACAACTCAGTGCTCAGACATTTAGAAAGAAAAAAGTCTAAGTCCAACTCAATGGTCAGGCTTTTAGAAAGAGAGAAAATCATTCATAGGGTAAAAAAACTAAGTCCAACTCAATGGTCAGGCAATTAAAAAGAGAAAAAAACATCCATAGGGTGAAAAAACTAAGTCCAACTCAATGTCCAGGCATTTAGAAAGAGAAAAAATCATCCATAGGGTGAAAAAACTAAGTCCAACTCAATGTCCAGGCTTTTAGAGAGAAACCACTTAAAGGCCAAGTAGTGGATAGAAGTAAACAATAAAGCAATCCTAATAGCATATGGGTAAAAACTAAGTCCAACTCAGTGCTCAGTCTTTTAGAGAAATCATTCATAATTGCAGAAAAAGACTTACTCCAACTCAGTGATCAGGCTTTTAGAAAGAAAATCATTCATAGGGTAAAAAAAAGTCTAAGTTCAACTCAATGTTCAGACATTTAGAAAGAGAAATCATCCATAATTGCAGAAAAAGACTAAGTCCAACTCGGTGATCAGGCTTTTAGAAAGAAAATCATTCATAGGGTAAAAAAAGTCTAAGTTCAACTCAATGGTTAGGCATTTAGAAAAGAGAATTCATTCATAGAATGAAAAAAGCTAAGTCCAACTCAGTGATATAGGGATAAATTCCTTTTAGAAAAGAGAAATCATTCACAGAGATGCAGAAAAAAGTCTAAGTCCAACTCAATGGTCAGGCTTTTAGAGAGAAACCACTTAAAGACCAAGTAATGGATAGAAGTAAAACAATAAAGCAATCCTAATAGCATATGGGTAAAAAACTAAGTCCAACTCAGTGACCAGACCTGTCAGATCACTATAGAGCACTCGAAGATGTGTCATTTTTGGCCGGCCCCTTTGCCTTTAATTGCAGAAAAAATCCACTCAGGGAGGGTAGAATAGGTAAGAATAGGGAATATAAAAAATGCAAATTCTTTCAGGAGGGCAGAATAGGGACAAATTTCTTTCAGGGGTGGTGATGTAGGGCACTCAGGGAGGAGAGTATAGACACCTGTCCCTGGCCTGGCAGGTGTCTATCCTCTCCTCCTATACTACTCAGGACAAAACAGTAACTGACGAGTAATTCATGGCTTTGTAAGACTGTTGTGAATAGCATTGGTGATGATATATTCAGAGCGCATGAACAAGTCCAATAGTTGCCATGGCAATAAAGAAATACCGCTTAAAACTAGAAGTGTCGCAAACCAATGAATACCACTAACGGTTGCCTGGTCACTTGATCAGGAAAAGAAGTCGAATGGCAATAACTTCTCTGACAGTCCACCAGGTATAATGAAAAATTAGGAAGGTGCAAAAGTTCTCATGGTAGGATTCCGTTTAATTTTCAGCAAAATCGGTTGAAAACTGTTGGAGTAAAAGGGGGCACACAATTGCGTCTATGGACGGACGGACAGACAAACAACCCAGCAGTCAGGGTAACCGCACCAATATCTGACAAAAGTTTCTGACTTTTGACTTCCATATCACAGCTTGGAGAGAAACCGAACCAATTCCGTAATGTCACGACGGTAATAATGGTCTACGCCCTGGTCAGAGAATTAATCTAAATCTAGACAGTAGTTCATGAAATATGGGTCAATTGACCTGTCCAGATTTTTAATAACGTCTGAAACGTTTTAGACTGATACAGATTATTACATCATGACCTATGACCTCTGGCGAAACTGTGATTCTAACTTCCTCACATTATGATGTAAAATACAGTTCGGAGACACATAGTTTTTTTTTTTTTTTTTTCCTAATACGAATCTTTAAGATCAACCGATGATCAGTACTTTATTATATGTTTTGTTTTCGAATCTTTTCAGCCGTGACGAAACGATTTCTGGCAAAGAGCTGTCCTTTTGTACCATTTGGACTGTTTTTATATACCACATAAAGGATTTTCCGAGACTTTCATTCGAAAGCAAGGTAACCCTTCACAGAAAGATTTCGTGCCTAAGCGGACCAAAGGAATAAAACTACTGAAAAACTTTGCGGATTTTCAAGGACAAACCAACCATTTGAGTGCCTTTTTCTCTGTTGTACGAAAATGCTTTCAACATGAACATGTCTAAAGTTTTGATAACTTTGAGAAAAGGTCACCATTTACAGATAGTTTGATAATCCGTTAGGTTTCTTTTATTGTCAATGAGCAATATTGGACTGATCCGTACACCAAGTAACCTAATAATCGGATTGCACTTATTCGGACGTTGATTAGTGAATGTCACTATATCGATTGTGAAACTGAACACATACTGCATGCTGTGGTTCTGTTCTTCAATGAAGCAGTTTTTATTATTTTTCATTTTCCCTCAACGGTTATTCGTAGAATTCGCCATTTTGGATGTTGTGTTGAAAGTGTAGTTTTTTATACGGTACTCCCGAAAGGGAAACTACTTTTACGTGGATTTTGCCGGTGTACAGAAATATTTGTACGGGGCATATTATCCAATCAGATCGCGAGAAATTTCTTTGCAGTATAATAATGATCGATGTTGCAACTCATGTCCGACCAAAAACACGCTGCATTTTCTGTCAGACTGAGACTTTGGTTTTAACGTGAAGCAAATTGGGCGGAATGGTTTTGACAAGAGTGATATCCTTCCAAATACCGAGATATCAGATGGAATTAGTTTACAAAAATAAACCTTCGACTTTGGCAAAAATGTAAATTTACGAGGTTTCCAGACCTCGTTTACGACGTTTTTCTGAGACCTGCTATCGTTGATGCATTTTTTTTTGGTCACAAATAAAGCACCAGTATGTATAAATATATAACCGTTGACACACAGTGACAAAATTCGAATATTCAAAGAAACTTGGAATTTGAAATTTGCCTTTTCCATTCAGGTTTAATTTATCGTTAAACAAAAGTTACCAAAACGCAAACTTTGTAACAAAAAACACTTAAAAGTTAAATGGTGGTTATCAGTATTTTCTCGTTTTCCTTCAATGTTTTCAACAGCTTTATTTCTCATGCTCGTTATGAATCGGAATGGTGTGGTAAAGGGTTAAATTTTCAAGCTCTGCTGTGTTGAGCAAAAACACTTTTTTTACAAGCACAGACTACGGATATTTTTGCAGCTGTCGGCAGAAAATTTATTTCAGTGGGTAATGAATTAACCCTTATCCTGCTAAATAAAAGAAATGAAAGTTTCAAGCCAATAGTAAAAACCCAAATATTGCTGTTTGAAAGGTATTTCTGGAGGAAAGATACCTCCTTATCGGACAGTGTAGATCCAAGGTCAGACTGCACGTTCTGTGCAGTCTGATCTTGATCTACGCTATTTGCAAGAGATCGCAGAATCTCTCATAGCAGCCTAAGAATTAACAGAATCAGATTACATTCAATACGTGTGTAGATTCATTTACAATCCCATAGAGCCAAAGTGATTTTTGATTAAGCCCTAGCCAAGCCATTGTCAGCCAGATTAGTATACCATTGAGATTTATTTCAACGTAATATTCTTCCAATTAGCTCATTTTCTCTCGCAGAGAATAAAATGTTACGATGATAATTAGAAGAAATGTAAAATCAATTCACATCGGAATGGTGACCTTTGATATGATACAAAAACATGTATTTCTATATGTACAGCGTACAGCCAGTTTTCGTGGTACTGGTGACACAAAGCTGTGAATCTGCGGTGAGTTTATATCAAGATGATACTGCACAAAACGTGCAGTTTGGTTCACCATCCTCACAGTCTGAAAGTTTGGAAGTATGCTTGCAAACACAGCCGTTGCCAATAGTTTCAGTCTTTCATAATGTTAAAATATCTTAAAGACTAAAAGTACAACGCCCAGCAACAACTAACAAGTGACTATTTCGCTGATCATTGTACCTATTCAGGAATAGAAAGCCGACATACCGCTTATGGCTTAATAACAAGCTCTTCTCTAACAAGCAAACCTTTGTGTCAAATTCGAATCGTCTGAGAGTACATTTAGTATGTACATGTATTAAGATGCTGAATACAGTTGTACCTGACATACTACCATTGTTTTGAGCATGTTTAGTCTTTGTCTCTGCGATCTTTTCAAACCGTTCGGTATTGACAATAATTTACTCGTTATCCGTGGCGACAGGAGTTTTTAAAGAACTGCAGTATTCAAACGAACGAGGTAATTGAGCCGTGGGGTGACCTAACTAAGTTTTGCAAAAGACGTAGATTAACTCCTGAGCAGAGTTGAAAAAAAGGAACAGTTTATGGAATCAAACCATATTTACAGTCGACAGAATGAACGATGCCACTATAGTGAACCGGAAACCGGGTTTCTTATCATTAAGCGAGTTCTTATGGTAGCATAAATCTGCAATTTGCACAGAAAAAGTCAGTTTGGTACTTTGTATATTTTGATATTTTTTCATTATAACTAAACATAAGTTTTGGACATCCGTTCCGTAATCTTTTCTCTCATATATGATAGTTTTGAAAAATGCTTGCGCATTTGTACCAAAAGAGTTTTAAGTCCTATTCAGTTACGTAACGCTGATAAGCTCATATAGTCTTCCATTTTTATACACCGTGTGATACATCATGTGATCGTCCTTTAAGTGTTACAATAGACAGCACCACTTAAGATGGCAGCGATTGGTTAAAACATCTATTAGTAAGAAAACATTTACTAGACTAACTCTACGAGTATTCTGTTTGTAGAGGACGGAGGAAATATAAAGATATGTTTTTTTGTACATGGACGATATGAAACACGCCGAAGAGTTAACTTGTGTCCAGAGATAAGATCAAGTTTTTGTGCATAACCTTCTACTATCACTCTTCCAAAGCCAACCACTGCTTTCCTGTAAGATTAGTAGGTATGGCGATGACACAGATACGGAACCGGGCACGTCCTTGTCTCTCATTTGACCAGGTAAATGTATCATTTGGCATACCATGAACGCTACCTCAACCTGTATCTGAACCGTTCTTCTATCGTACATGGAATAAACTTCGTTCGTCATTATCGAAAATTGGACTGATAAACAACGGTCATCTGGTATCTCAGTAGGCTTAACCCAAGATTTTACAGATAAGCAGGGAACAATAAGCTTAAACTCTTCAACTTTAGCCAGGTGGACAGCTTAAATAAACCATGACCTGCCCAATACCTTGTGTTGACTATACAAAAATAGAATTCCCTAAGTTTATATGCGTTTAATGAAGCGGGTGTGGATCAAGATCAGGACGGGCGTATTTTCAGGCTAATGTTGGGTATACACTCTCTGAACTGTAAACCTATATTTTTATTAGTATATTTCTATATGTATATATCTTGATCTCTAAAAAGTCTACAAGCGCTTTTGACCGCAAAAGTAATATGAACTATGTTTCATGTTGTAATGGTTCTATTCAGTGATAATTCGTTTTATTTTTGATGCATGCTTCTATTTCAGGTAGGTTTATATTCAGGTTAAAGATACATCTTTACAGTCAGCGAGAAAAACGCTGTTAAAATTTGATAGACTGTTTATTGGTTCAGAATTAGTCAGCTGTGTAAAAGTGTAAAAAAAAAAGATATATTGCCGATTTACATGGTGTAAGGGATAAATACATATATCGGCAATCTTTGATTTAAAATCACAAATGTCACAAGTGTGATTTCTTTGATGGCTTCCAGAAAATGAAATGCATTTTCTATCCATCGTAGTATTCAAACTTGCAACCGTCAGGTGCAACAATTAGCATGAAGGTACAAGAATGATTATATAGTTTGATAAAATAAAGATGAAACGAGTTTTAAACGAGTATAGATGTATCTTTAAAGATTTGGGCGGATAATTGCAGTCCCCCAGTGGGCGTGGCCTTCCGTTGACCACGCTCATGCATCATAAAGCTAGTTTCTATTCAGGATGGGTAATACACAAGGGAGGCTATTTTGTCGACCAATTTTGACCCTATTCAAACAACTGATGAATCTAATTTACATCTACTCCGTCTCGATCATTATGTAGTTTGCGTCAATATTAATTTCGTATGATACAAACCAGATCCAGCTGTGTCTCTTAAACTCTAAATTGTCGATGCAAGTAAACAGCTAGGTAAGTCAGTAAGACCAACAATATACATTGAACACATCTATTATTTTTGAAAAAAATTCATATGAAATTATAACTGAGCAATGCTCTGCGAAAAGGAAGCATAATGCATCTGCAAAATGTATCGACACAGATAAACCTGCGCCCTGGGCCGAAACTTTTTGCTATTGGTCAATTCTTTACAAAGGATCAGTCTACGTTATGATTCAATTGGTTGTTAGACAAAATGGATTTTATGATTACATAATTATGCGATGGCTTGTTTGGTACAATGCATCATGGTGATGCATGAAGCCACCCCTCCCCCCTTTTGGCAGAGCATCGCTCAATTATTCATAGTGTATAAAACGCTTCTATTACTGAATACTTATTGGGGATCTTTCATAGAGTCTTATTACTTAGTAAGCTGCTCAATACCTATTCCTTATTGAAAATAGATCCGACCATTTTACTGAAAATGCCCTTTTTTATCGGATTCTAAGTCTATAAGTATGTAATCGTTTCAACACACAAGTATAAGCATGGTTTCATAAGAAAGAAAACTAAATCCGTCTGAATTTAGAGACTGTGGTTGAAGCCGCGAAGAACTATATAGTTATATCGTGTTATAGCTCACTTTAGCACGAAGTGCTCAAGGTGAGCTTTTGTGATCGTGCTGTGTCCGTCGTGCGTCATACGTCGTCAAATTTTGGCTTGTGTACGCTCTGGAGGCCACCTTTTCAGTCCGATACTCATGAAACTTGGTCAGAATGTGTGTCTTGATAATATTTCAGACGGGTTCGAAAATGGGTTACGTGGGGTCAAAAACTAGGTATCTACATGTAGGTCAAATCTTAGAAAAACCTTGTGTACACTCTAGAGGCCACTTATTTTGTCCAATACTCTAAGAAGTTGGTCAGAATTTTTGTCTTGATGATTTCTCAAACGAGTTTGAAAATGGGTCATGTTGGGTCAAAAACTCGGTCACTGACTCAAATCTTTGGAAAACCCTTGTGTACACTCTAGAGACTACATTTTCAGTTCAGTACTCTTGAAACTTGGTCAGAATGTTTGTCTTGATGATATCTCAGACGACTTTGAAAATGGGTCATATTAGGTAAAAAACTAGGTTACTTGGTCAAACCTTTGAAAACCCTTGTGTACCCCCCCAGAAGACACATTTTCAGTCTGATACTCCTGAAACTTGGTCAGAATTTTTGTCTTGATGATATCTTGGACGAGTTTGAAAATAGGTTATGTCTGGTCAAAACTAGGTCACCAGGTCAAATCATGGAAAAGCCTTGTGTACACTCTAGAGGCCACCTTCTAAGTCCAATACTCATGAAAGTTGGTCAGAGCAATTGTCTTGATGATATATTAGACAAATTAAAAAACTGGTCATGTGGGGTCAAAAACAAGGTCACCAGGTCAAATCATAGAAAGGCCTTGTGACTTCCAAATGCCATTATTTCAGTCCAATACTTTTGAAAGTTGGTCTGAGTGTTTGTGTTGGTGTTATCTCGGTTGAGTTTGAAAACTAGTCACATAGGGTCCAAAACTCGGTCACCAGGTCAAATCTTTCAAATACCTTGTGTATGCTCTAGAGGCCACTTTTTCTGCCCAATACTCATGGAAATTAGTCAGAATGTTTGTCTAGAAAAATTTTAGGATGGGTCTTAAAATGGGTCACATATGGTCAAAACTAGGTTTCTAGGTCGTAGAAAAACCTTGTGTTCACTCAAGAGGACACATTTTCTGTCCAATACTCATGAACGGTGGTGAGAATGTTTGTTTTGATAATATCTACAATAAGCTGGAAAATGGGCTATGTTGGGCTCAATAGTAGGTCACCGAGACAAATTCTAGAAATAGCTTGTGTACCTTCTACTGGCTGCATTTCAGTCCATTACTCTTAAAAGTTTGTTAGCATGTTTGTCACAATAGCTCGGAAGAGATTGGAAATGGGTCATGTTTGGTCAAAAGGCTCAGGTGAGCGACTTCAGGGCTATCATGGCCTTCTTATCATATACAGATAAAGCTCTGTATGATTATAAACAAGACAAATGAATGCCACAGGCTAAGGTTTTTTATCAAGGAGGAAAAAAACTCGACATACATTTAGGAGGAAATCATGCGTATAAATATTTCATTGTTGTACACTGATAACTGCGGTCAACTGTTATACTTGCGATACCAATGTGCGTATTAACCAATCATTGTCCCCTGAGACCTTATATTGTCCTGATAACCTTTCAATTCAAGGCAAAATCTCCATAATCTTTCAATAAAACCCTTCGATCATCATTAACTCTATTATTCTATCATTTACTCGATCAGCGCCAATTATATAAAATCGAATTCTTTCGATCGTTGAAAATACAATTCAGTGAAACTCGCAAAAGAAGTTGTTAATTAAAGATTTAGCCTTTTTGATAAAATCATTCACGTAAAGACACAAAACGTAGTTTCCAATTTCCTTGATAAATCATTATTATGATTCCATGAGACTTTTCAGTAGTACCTTGTGTACGTATCTTGCGGATTGGATTGCCGACAACTTACCACTTGACTTTTTGATGAAGTAAAAGTCAGGCAGTGTATGGATTAAGGTAAAAACGAATCTCTATCATCGTTCAATAATACCCTGTCTTATCTAGTTTGAGTTCGATAACCGATCTGTAACTAATTTTTAAGCCTGTCTGATAAAATTAACACGCAAAACCATCGAACGTTGTTTCCATAGGACAAGAGCATGGCATGCTGGTGCCAACTCGGCTGCAGTTGCTTTTCGTGATAACTCTAAGTCGAAAAAGGGCCAAAATTGTGTCAAAAATATTTTGATAGTTATCAACTAGTCCAAGATTAAGGTAAATATTTTCAGTAATAAAAGAGATATTATAAAATGTCAAAGTTTTTAAAAATGTCAAAGTTTTTGCACGACACAGGCGACGCAGTCAACGCCAGGGCTATGACAATACCTCGAAGTTTTCTTCGATAAAGGGCGCAAAAATGGTGTTAAACTCCAATACAAACAAACAAACACATTCGTGTTATCTATCCATTTTCTAACAGTATGTTTTAAAAAACGCCTTCTTTGTTTCCCGAAAAGCCAAATTTGCAAAATTTATGACGACTTTAAAAACTTTGGTTTCCCGGCTTCACCCTGGCCACATGCCCAAAGCCTATACGATGTACTTCTCTACTTAAAAATAAATCTGCATTGAAGGAGCGCACTAAACCATTTTCCTTCCTGTGAAGAAGGAAACGTTATTAAATATCTGATCAAATTTAGAAATCCTTTATATGACATTAATTTTGACATCTCTCTAAACGAGTTAAACTTTTACCACACAATCCCGAATTTTATCGGCGGAGTGGTGTCCGTGGTTGTGAGGAAGAGCGTCGGCTTCGTAACCAAAAGGTCCCGAGTTCGATACCTGGGAGCGAATGTCAATATTGGGAAGCAGAATCGAGAGAGATTAGTATAAGTTGTAAGAACTTGTTTTTCAATCGATGTAAAATAAATATGTTTAAACTAACGGTCCTGGCGGAAGAGGCCTATAAAAACATTGTGGGAAAAGGAGAAAATACCGGTAACCAGCATTTTCTCCATTTCCCACAAAGTTTTCTAATCTTCAGAGAAAATTTCCATCATTTGAGACAATGTTTAATTTGTCGTCTGCAAATACTTTCAGTTTAGACCAATCTGAAATTTTGTCGTTTTGTAACTTTGAAGTTAAGCATGTTGTGTATAACCTAATATAATTCAACAAATGATTCGATTTTTGGATTCAGAATTCGCTGAAGAATATTAAACATTATTTCGTGCTTTCCGGTAGGTTATCGAGAATTATCGGTGAAATATTTTTCGATATTCCACGGTTACGACCAGTGAAAATACCGATTTTTATATTCTAACTCTTCAATTGAAGGCGGAAACAGCTGTTCCCGCTCACTAGTTTACCTAGGTAAAATGTGCTTGCCTCACAACCAGATGGAAATATGACGTAATTTACCTTACATTTCTTGCGCTTGACGTAAAATTGTAATGCATTGCTATACGGAGGGGGGTACGCCACGGGGAACAACCGAAAAGAACTGTACTGGATTTTGATTAAGTTCCCCCCAGAAAGGGTTAAAAGCATGAAATAAATAGAATATTTGTTTTTTTTTTTTTTGGTAATAGATCAAAATTTATTTCATCTCGTGAACATCATCGGTAACATTTTCACTCGTGGCTGCGCCACTCGTGAAAATATTAACGACGATGTTCACTCGATGAAATAAATTTCGATCTTTCACGGTAAAAAACAAATATCTCCTGTTTCTTTGCTGTTTGTTCTGAAGGTTGAAGAAGATATTTTTGCCATGTCCTTAGTTCAAATATCTAGCGGTTGTAGTCCAATGGAAATACGCCTGATGAAAACAACTACACGTATGTATTTGTAAGGTTTTCGTCTTCCGAATGCCATTCTAAACAGTATACGCCTGATAGCAGCCACTGTTGATTTATTTATTGTTTTCTTTTATGTGCATAAAACGTCCTTTTCGGTATTTCCCTCAGATATATCACTTCTAATCAGAAATGAAGAAACCATTTTAGCCTAGAATGTAGAATACAATTGAGCCATACTCTGGCAAAAGGGGGCTTAATGTATCTCCGCAATGCATGATAGTAAGTTAGTAATCATATTATTATAGATCCATAAAATCCAATATCCACCACTGACATGTAAAAATTTGTAAAAATATATTGTGTAGTGTGATAGGCAATATTGCCTTTTTTCCTTAGCAAAGTTATTATTATTATTATCATATTATTATGGATCCATAAAATCCATTTTGTCTAACAATCAACTGATTATAGATAGATAGATAGATCCTTTATTCAAGACTTGATCTTTACAGATCTTCATCATCAAATTCTCACAAACAAGTATTTGTAATTATGGTGTTAGTACAGTTGTAGTAAGGTAAGGTGACAAGAACAGAAGTAGCCTACGTGGTTTTTGATTTATTATATGGTAAAACATCATTTAACTGAATGTTTATAGGTTTAGCTATAAGAAAATAGTACAGTGATGTGACAAAAAGAGACAATTTCTATAGAAATATCTTCACTCATTGTCACAGCACTCTACATATTCATTTTATCAAAACGAAAACAATTTTTAACTATGCTTCTTAGTACAATGTTTACATATATATATGTGAATATATTTGGAGGGTGAACCCAAAAAATAATGCTTTCTACCAGAAAATTGAGTGTATTCTGTCACAAAAATCTAAAAATAATGAAATACTAGCTTAAAGATGAGGTACACTGGTCCTTTAACATACAAAAAATTGACCAATAGCAAAAGGTATCGACCCTGGTCAACCTGCGCGGATTGCGCAGGCTGACTTGGGTCGCTACCTTTTGCAAATGCATTAAGCCCCTTTTTTACAGATCATGGCTCAATTATAACTTGATCACTAGCATATCAACTGCAGCAAATGCTCTTGCTACACTAGAAATATTTATTTATTTATATAATATTTATTTGAAATTTTTAACAAATGAGAAAATTTTGGACTTGTTCAAATCGAAACAATTTGCAGATGACAGATTAAGTATAGCTATATAGTGAGAAATGGCTTTGAAAAGGTAGAAAAAATTATGGGAAAAAGAGAAAATACTGGTTACCAGCATTTTTTCCTTTTACCACAATGTTTTCAAAAGCTTTCATTATCGGAATTGTGGGAGAAGGGTCAAACAACTTACCTGTATCGTTCTCACACACACACACAAAAAATGTTAAAGATCAAACCCAGTCTTTTTTCTGCAGTCAAAAGAATCTACCAGTTTCTTCAAAGCAACCAAGCCAAGACATTAATGAATGGTAGAAATAAGACCAGTTTTTTTGTTTTTTTTTTTTTTATGAGGGCAAATGTTTCCAAAGGTGATCAAAGTACTGCAAAACAATTTAACCCAAGTCTTAATTCTTTCCCAGACAACAAGCATTTGGACTTTTCAATAATCGACGGCTGGTCGATATAGCTCAAAGGGGAATAACCCTCGCTCGTATTTCAACCTTTAATCAAACTGCTAAATAAATCAAATGAAAAATTCAAGCATGCAATAAAGAAAACATTTCATACCAAACTGTACGTTCTGTGCGGTCTGATCGCGATCTACACTGTCCGCAAAAGTTAACTGAGGCGCGCACCGCAGCCTAACCAGTAAAGAAACTTAAGAATATTGTATCTACCTCTTGATGCATGCAAAGAGTAAAATCATAATTTAGAAGGTAATGTAGATCAAGATAAGACAGCACTGAACAAGCTGTTTGATAGACTTGCACCGTCCGGTATTTGAGAGATATCAGTTATATCGTCAGAACTGCCTTGCATTTACTTTTAAAGCACCATGCCTTTGGGTTTCCTTTTTCCTTAAATAGGGTTAAAAAAAATCATTAAGATTACATGGTAAAATCGAAGAAATCGGCAATAGCAAACTGATGAGGGGCATTTTTGTTTAAAGAGAATCCGTGATAAAATTAGCCCACGTCACTCGTGAAAATATTAGCGATGATATTCACGAGATGATGTAAATTTCAATCTTTCACAAAAAAAAAATGTTCTATTTATTTCATGTTTCTAACCCCTTTTTTGAGGGGGACTTACATCAAAATCCAGTACAGTTGTTTTCGGTAATTTCCCGTGGCGTACCCCCTCCGCATAACAACGTATTACAATATTACGTAAAGCGCGGTAAATGTAGGGTAAATCGCGTCATATTTTCAATCTGTATGAATGGAAAGCGCTGTTTACCTAGGTAACTAGTGCGCGAGAACTACTGTTTCCGCCTTCAATTGAGTTGGCAAATAAAATCGGTCTCTTTCAATGGTCGTAACCATAAAATATCTAACATTATTTCATGCTTTCCGGTAGGTTATCGAGAATTATCGGTGAAATATTTTTCGATATTTCATGGTTACGACCAGTGAAAATATCGATTTTTATATTCTTACTCTTCAATTGAAGGCAGAAACAGTTGTTCCCGTGTACTAGTTACAAGGTAAAATGCGCGTGCCTCACAACCAGATGGAAATATAACGTAATTTACCTTACATTTCTCGCGCTTGACGTAATATTGTAATGCGTTGCTATGCGGAGGGGGTTACGCCACGGGGAATAACCGAACAGAACTGTACTGGACTTTGATTAAGTTCCCCTCAGAAACGGTTAAAAGCATGAAATAAATAGAATATTTATTTTTTCGGTGAAAGATCGAAATTTATTTCATCTCGTGAACATCATCGCCTCGGTAATATTTTCACTCGTGGAAATATTACCGATGATGTTCACTAGATGAAATAAATTTCGATCTTTCACCGTAAAAAACAAATACATGTATCCTCTATAAATTTCACCGTTATTTCTCGATAAACTACTGAAAGGCATGCAAAGAAAATCGAGGTAATTATACTATCAATTCATTTTTTCATTTTAGGAAATCCCGCAGTTTGCAAATTATCTCACTCCCCATTACCATATTCTTGCCTCGAAATATGCACAGTTGGGGTTTTCCGTAATTATCCTTTTGACCTTTTACCAAAAAATCCCGAGTTTTAACGAACCTAGCAGATTAGACTTTTAAAAACATTGCAGGAAAAAAAGAAAATGCTGGTAAACAGCATTTTCTCCTTTTCCTAAAATGTTTTCAACTCTATCCAAAAAGAGATATCACCATTGTAGCAACAGTGAATTTGTCGTCTGCAAATGCTTTATATTTGGTCCAGTTCAAATTTTGTTTTTTTTTTAAAGAGTCAATCAAAGCTTACAGTGAATGAAGTAAACTACGTTCTGGTTTCTTTTCCCAAACATTATTGTCTACCTATTTAAAGGCTTTCTTTAATTTCTTTGTCAAATTTTTCATCAAAGAGGTCATGGGGCTTAAATGAGTTTTGTCTACTGTCGGTAGGCCTTCTTACACAAGAATGTTTCATCTACGTAGCGCTCTAAAAAGACTACCTTTAACCAAACAGTCCAACGTTTTAATATTATATAGAAAAAAACTTTAAAAACTATTGTGGAAAAATATGCTGATAACCATCACTTTCTTATTTTCCCCACGGTGTTTTTAGCTTTTCTGAGACAAGCCAAACTATCTGTCACATTTGAAGTGTTTTCTGCAATTGGTTTCAATTTGGAATAGTCTGAAATTCTGTGGTTTGGTACAAAAGTATTACCCGTAGATTTACGAGAACAAGCTCTGTTGTCCTTGAATTTCTAAAGGGATACTAAAGGGATACTGTATCATCATCAAAATCTAGTTAAACATCCTGACATCATGTTGACACCCGTGAAAATTATTTTTGAAGACTATAGAAATACGATTGCTTGCTATTGCCGTATATCTCTCTTGTGGCAAGCTATTTGTCATTTTACTCCATGTTCATGCATATAAAACAGGGTGCAAGATTAAAATTTCAAAATCTCTCCAAAATAATTTATTGCTGCCTATGGGACGAAATATCTGCAGTATCAATTTGACAAAATTTGTGGAAAAATGGTATAGCTGTACATAGTATGTTCATGTACTTCTGACGTTCTTGACAACAGCGTTGGAAATACAGAAATACTGAATAATCAATCACATTCACCGACGAATAATTTTCGAGTGATAAATGACCAACATAATAACACAATAGCCATACGAATATCTCATTAGTAAGCCTCAAAAGTTACAGGTCTAAGGGAAGAAAACCTTGACATCATTTTGAAATAACCAATTTTGGAATTAAGAATTTAGGCCTACACCAGAACTATTTAATGGCCTGTTGTCTTTTTTCTTTAAGTTCCTCATGCGGACGACTTGTTATGTCCTACAGGAGAAACTTGTCGTAACAACTAATGAGAAATAATACCACAGTGTTTTACAGCTTCAATTCGTGTAGTTATATTCACTCGTGGAGATCAAGCAAATTTCACAAGGATATATGCAAAAGTTGTCTGTGGCAAATAACGTCTAGATCTATATAGCGGTTTTGAATTAATCGAATGATAAACGAAACAAGAAGGAACTGGCCCTGACCTATCTATCCGCGGAATATTCCATAAGTTATTTAAAATTACACTGATCACATAAAGCTCATGCTCTCTCTCTCTCTGTCTCTCTCTCTAAGACTATTTTCTTAAAGAGGACAAGTGAAGAAATCGAAGAAATCGGTAATAGCAAACTGATAAGGCGCATTTACAGAGATTCCGTCGTAAAAATAGCCAACGCCAAAATTAGAAGTGGAGGCACAGAGATGCGGGTGCAGTAAATCAAAGTACCAAAGATGGTGTTATCAAGCAGCATCAAACCAAGCAATGGAAAAATTCGGGGGGGGGGGGGGGGGAATATATCCGTTCTGCGGTTTTTTTTTTTGGTTTTTTTTTCCATAATTATTATTATTACTCTTTTAACAGATCCCTGTAGTATGCAAATTTACTTACAGCTCATTACCATATTTCGGATCTT
Organism: Hippopus hippopus; assembly: GCA_946811185.2. Lineage (NCBI taxonomy): Eukaryota > Metazoa > Mollusca > Bivalvia > Cardiida > Cardiidae > Hippopus > Hippopus hippopus. Next base: position 23,467,181 of record OX328106.1, on the reverse strand, counting down.
GCCTTGAAATATGCATAAAGAGGTTTTGCTGTAATTATTCCTTAAATCAAAAGCTTTAGTAAACAACGCTCTAGTATCTTTTCTGAAACTCCTCTCTTTAATTTCTTTGTCCATATTTTTAAGAGGGATTGGGGCTTTCACGATGTTTAAGAAAAAATCCTCATACAGATGACTTGAGAACTTGACAGTAAACACTGGGTCGAAGAAATTTTAAAGAAGATGGCTCAAATGACGGGATATGTGTTTGAAAATGTTACAAAAAATCGTTGTGACAGGATTGAGGGCACCGGTTTATAAGTCCTAAGGCAGTAGGCCCAGGAAAATATTGTTTGAAAGAGAAATACTGCTGTTAGCCGGTAAATTCATAACCTGATAATTCCGCACTGAAAGTGCAAGTCCAGCGTGACTTTATGAGAATATTTAATTCACTGAGACTTTTCGACAAGCATAACAGAAAAGTGTACTTATTTACAACGGAATTGAATTATTTCATTCTTGGAACAAAGGTTGTGCAAAAGAGCCATGCTCTGTGAAAAAGAGCTCTAATACATCTGCAAAGAGTATCGACCCATGTCAGCCAACGCAGTCTGCGCAGGCTGACCTGAGTCGAAACATTTCACTATTGTTAAATTTTCTGCATGTCAAAAGACCACTTTAATTCATGATTCAACCGCTTTTTAGACTAAAATGGGTCCATATCATACGGCGACTTGCTTGGATAAATGCATTGACCCTTAGGCTGCTAAGCTCGACTCAAAAACCTTTTGCGGACAGTGTAGATCAAGATCAGACTGCACAGAACGTGCAGTCTGATCTTGGATCTACACTGTCCGATAAAGTAGATACCTTTGAAATAGCTTTTTTTTTTTTTTCGGCTTGAAAGTTTCATTTCACTTATTTAGCAGGATAAGGGTTAAGAAGAGGCGATTAACCCACTTTTGCCAGGGCCCGCCTCAAGTCTCTTTGGTGTTGCGTTAAAGTGGACATTTCTATGATTGTCTTTTAAATTAGGAAGAAAATGCAAACAGAAAATCCGTTTCATTCGGTTATGCGACCTAATTTAATTTCCACACACGAATTCGAAAACCAAAATCAAATAAAGCAGAGCACATTTTTTCCCCCTCTGTTTGCAAAATAAGATTAAATTGAACAAATATGCATTCTTCTGAATCTTCTCAAAACTCCTAAGAACACACTGTATTTGTAGAAACCAAGAAAAAAGGATTTAAATTAGTCTGTGCCTGTTTCCTCCATCCGCAAACTCTTGCTTTTCGATTGTTTTACTAACTCTCATTGACACTGGATGTAAATTTGAACCATGCACCAGCAATAAGGGGTGCAATGCATCTCCGTGATATAGGCTACCAAGAAAGTCATAATATAATTATGGAGCCGTAAAATCCATTCTTCCTATAGCCGACTGAATCATGAAGTCGACTGGTCCTTTGACATGCAGAAAACTGTTTTATAGCAAAAAGTATCGACCAGGTCAGCTTGCGTGGAGTGCGCAAGCTGACCTTTGTCGATACTTTTTGACGATACATTAGATCCACTTTTCAAAGAGCATGACTTATTTCTACTAGATAAAAGAAAGAGACATTCTCGTTCAACATGTAGTTCCAAATTGTTGATGATCATATGCCACAGTAGTATCCACCAAAACTTCCATTTCAAGACAATTCATCTGGTTCTCAATGACAGAATGTTTCAGCCTATCAAACCCACAATCCTCAGAATTTAGACTTAGAATTAACTTTAAAGTGGTTGTTGAAAATGGTCCCTAGATTACTCTTACAAAATATCAAACTATCGAACAGCTTCAGGGACTTTACTAATCTCAAAAAAGAGGCCCAATGTGCCCCTCCAAATCCCTCTAACTGAACCCGTCCCCCCCCCCCCCCCACACACACACAAACAAACTCTTGTCCACTTAATTTGGCTCATAAAAAAGCCGACTTGAATTTTGTCGTTAAAATTACAGGAGCGGGATGGGTGGTGGCGGGGACCGGTCTTCATTCGAAATGCCATGCATCCAACCTCGAAATAGGTGTACAAATTATTTCGGATACACAATTACTTTAGTATAGACACTGAAAGAAGCATCATACAAATTTCCCAATATAAGGAATTCGGACGCTTAGATCTATTCTTCCAATTTTAATGGCCTTCGGTCCCTATGAGATGCGAAAATCCCTGAGCTTAAAGCATGTGGTTCACATACCAGCGCATGTCGATCTACATGTACATTGTCTGTGTTGTGAAGTTGTCTTTATCATATATGATGATGTACAAAATTGTTTAACTCTTCACGACTCAAAAAAATCTGACACTTGTCAAAATTGAAAGTTTTTACAGATATGAAAAAGAAAAAGTGTCTCAGAATGATGACAGGCAAAAAGCATTACGTTAACTTACGGGTGGGGGGGGGGGGGGGAGGAAATGCTAGTTACTAGCATTTTCTCTTTTTCAAAAGCGTTCCTCCTAAAGGTCGTTCACCCTCAGAATTGTTTTTGTTAAAGATTAAACCCAATACCCCCCTGCAAACAACTTTTTCCGTCTTGAAGCAGACCACTTCTGGAATCATTGCATGTAACTGCTACACTTTTTTTTTTCAGATATAGTTAACAGTGATTATACCTACGTTGAATGTTTTTTGTGCGAGTCCAATTCAAACAGCCTTGAAATGACATCATCCGTGTCTTTTAACAGCTCAATGCGATCAATATCTCCTTTTGCTGGAATCTTTTGAAGACGAAGATAGTTGTATGTGCACAGCAGGTACTGTGGTAAGTGTTACTTAACCCTTTACCACACGACAAAATTTTAGATCTGTCCAAATTGAAAGCATTTGCAGACGGCAATATCAATGTGGCTTAAATGATGTGATTTTTGTTTGATAGGGTAGAAAACATTGTGGGAAAAGGAGAAAATGCTGGTAACCAGCATTTTCTACTTTTCCCATAATGTTTTCAAATGGCTTCTTCCTCAGTGTCGTTAAAAGTCGGCATTGTGTGGTAAAGTTAAAGCTAAAACTGCCACCTACCTTTGTTCTGCTTGTATCCCACATCATCAGCGAAGTCCATGAGATCTGAATTGCAGCTCTTCTAGACACAGTTTTGTTTCTTGAAACGTAATCCTGAATGAGTAATTCTAATTCCAAAACACAGTTAAAGCTCGTAAATGAAGCGCATACGCTAACTTGGTCCAAATACGGTCAGATAAAGATCCGAAAAATAATATAGAATAAAGAAATTAGAATGTGTCTATTTTCACACAAATTAACCCCCGTGTAAGTTTCCATTTTCACATAGAATGACCCTCATATACTTTTCCTTTGTCACATTGAATGACCTAAAGTATGATTCTATTGCACGACAGAATAATCCTAAAGTATGATTCTATTGCACGACAGAATAATCCTAAAGTATGTTTCAATTTTCAATAAAATGAATCCAGAGTATGTTTCCATTTTCAGAATGAATATCTCTCAAGTCCATTTCATTTTCACAACGAACAACACCCGCGGACGTTCTCATTTACTCATAGCACAACGCTATTTTCACAAAGAATAACACACAAAAGTTTTATACTAACTTTCCAAGAATAATCCTATGTAAACCACCCAAAAATGTTCCAGCTTCACATTGAAAGGTTCCACTGTCCAAGCGAAAAGCTCTCAAACATGTAACTTCATTGAATAGAATATCCCTCATAAGAATGGTCCCATTTTTTAACTATGAAATGCTTTACTATTTTACTAAGCAGACACCTTCAGCCATTTTCCACCAGAGTTCCGAACTTGCTTTTGAGATTAAAGAGCCGCTGTTACTGTCATGCTACAATTTACCAAGCATTTTACCTCAACAATTTTAAGGGAACAACGGTGTGTGGGGAAATGCTATACTACGTGAAACCCGTGCAAGTTGCTGTACATGGTAAAATTGCGGACTGTTTTTCTTTGGGTATCTGGTCACACACATCAACTTTTTTTGAGGAAGATTGAAACAAAAGCATACGTGAGTACTTTTTTGTATTACCAATTTACCATCTTTGTCTCTAGCAATATCTTAGATTATTCGTATATCTCCATTAATATCAGTCATGATGCGAGAAATAAAAGATTGGAAAACTCTGATGGTCACATCGCAGATTTAAGTAAGAATTGCGAAGATCATTTAAAACATTTTAAAGCTTTAAATAGACATTAAGGAAATTGTCAGTATCAAATTCGAGCAATAGACTATATACTTGATGAGTGCAATCAAGAGAAAAATTCGCCTACAACTGAGCCATGCTGTGGCAAAAGGGGACTAGTGCAACTCCGTGATGCATTATACCAAACAAGCCATCACATAGTTATGGGTCCGTAAAATCCATTTTGTTAAACAACCGACCGAATTATGAGGTAGAATGGTCCTTTGACATGCAAAAAAATTAAAAGTAATTTCGGCCAATTTCAGCGTGCACGGACTGCGCAGGCTGACATGGCTCGTTAGTTTTTGCAGATGCATTGAGCCCCCTTTTCACAGAGCATGGCTCAATGCTAAATATCGTTTCAATTCTACATTTCAACAATATTGATACGAATTGCCGAAACAGAACGCCCCGGTCTATCAGTTTGATACTCTTGGATGTACAGTTAGGTTTGAATTCAGAATACAAGTATTTGTTGTACACAGACACCGGACTATTAGTCGTACCAACATCAGTAAGATCTGTATCAGCGGCTGTTTGGAGGAAAATTTGAGTAGGCCACATCCTGGTTGCGATCTTTCATTCTGCCTTTTAAGTTTTGTCTTCCGCGATGAAGTTCTGTGGTTGAAAACCAACCCTGGTCTGCCTTGCAACTTCTTCCTGTCATAGGCCCTTGTCCCAGTCTGACTATGAAGTACCGATCTCCGACGGTAGCTCGCACAGGTGTGCTGATCTCTACGGCAAAGACCTCGCATAAAAAGTTGAATTGTCTTCTCTGAACAGCTGACAGCCGTTGCACAGAACGTACTTATGAGGCTGTGAGCTTTCTTTGGTTAATATCAATGTATACCAGGAAAAGAATTTCACACAGAATACTACCTTGGGGAATCCCACTATTTACATTTGCTTCTTCCAACATAGTTTCTTACTCTTTACTGTAGTGTTGATCCAGGCGGTAATATTATTTTAATCATTCCTTATCGCCGTCTCCTTTCCTCGTCTATACAGATAGATCTGTTACAAAACTGTTACTCAATTTCGTAGTGACATTTTGACAAGTAATTTTAGAATGTATTGAAGGAAAAATTATCAGACTGGAAGCAAGGCTATCGTTTCTTTGTCTGAAGGGCCAGTATTCACTGACCATTTTCAATAGCATTCTTATTCTAATTCACAAGAATAGTCTCTAGATAATCTCGTAGTACCTACAACTTCTGGTAGGCTAAACCAAATGATTGACATGTAGCCATTCAGAAGTTGCCTAAGTTTCTAACTTTAGAATAAGACTATGATCCCATTTAAGTATGGTTGGTAAATGCGGGCTCAAAAGCCAATCTTATCCAGTTATATAGATAGTTTCTTTCATTCCATAACCAATCAGTTTAGTAGTAAGCCTTTGCTGCTGTGCTGAACATTCAAAGAGATGTTTAAAATCTGAATAAATTACAGATGATCGATACTTCATTCTGCTGTTGGCATTCACAACTCAGGCTATGCCATCTTGTTGTGCTTGACTTACCCGGTTTCTTCAGAGATACATTTGTTGCGACTGTTGGTTGCAGGAAAACATTTTGAACATGTCTTGAGCCTCTGTGTTAGGCCAGCTTTACCCTGCAGACTACGGTATTTATTTCAGCTAGATAAGTTGAAAGTAGGTCGAAAACGCAAGTCCATGGTATGTTGTCTAATTTTTATGATTGCGAGATAATCTTTCGCAATTAAGTGCATTTTTATTACCACAAATTATTACCCCGGATGTCTTTTTTCCGTTAATAGCTGTATGACACAAGGTTGAGAACTGGAAACTATAAAACTATACCAACGACCCTGCAGGCCACTTAACTTTTAAAACAGACGACAATATTTCAGGCGCATCCATGACGAGAGCATCAAAGGTTTTGCTGCCGACAACACAAATATGTCTCGAATAATGGCAGTCGTTTATGAACAAGTAGAAATTATTCTGATAACCAGGGAAAATGTTGGTTACATTTACTATCTCCATTTCCACCTTTTTATGGCAAATAAAACACGGGACTGATTGAAAAAGAGTTAAAGAAGCTTATTATTGTTACCTGGATATGTGTGTGGACGGGGTTTGTTCTTTAGTTTTGCTCCGAAAGAACCCTAGGCCTAATAAGCTGCCGACCAATGGTCTACTCGTGTAGACGGCAACACTATATTATGCAGGTATGACAACATTGAGTTGAGAAGAGCGGACACATTTGATTTCAGCAAGGAGCTATACGAATTTAGACTGTTGGCCATTTGCCTAATTTTCTTAACATCTATATTTCGGATATGAAAATTTTGCATTATTCCACGTCTTTGTGACAGGCAGTTTTGAAGTGACAACGTTAACAGATTTACATGTACATTCTTTGTGAAAGGAAAATTTGCAGTGACAGAAGTTCGGCACACCTTTTTGTGCCAGACAACATTGCAAGTGATAAAAGTTCTGAATCCCTTTTGATCGGAAATTTTCAAAGCGAAAAAACTTCTACATCTCTTTAGGGAAAAAAACTGCAGTGAAAAAGGTTTTAAATACATCTTCTTGGAAAGGCAAATTTTTCATTGTCAAAAATTCAATATACCGCAAATTTTGCAGTGACAGTCATTCTTCATCATCTTGAAAGAATTGAAAAACAAATTTTGAATTGACAAATGTTCTACACCTTTCTTGGATTTGAAAAAAAAAATCTTTCAAATAGGTAAATTTTGCAGTGTCAATAGCTCTACATCTTCTCAGATAGGCAATTTTCGCGGTGCCAATAGTTCTACATCTTTTTGGGTGGGCAACTTTCGTAGAGCAAATAAGTCTACATCTTTTCAGAAAGGTAAATTTTGCAGAGCCAACATTTCTACTTCTTTTCGAAAAGGCAAATTTTGAAGTGCCCATAGTTCCACATCTTTTTGGATAGCAAATTTTGTAGTGTCAATAGTTATACATCTTTTTGGATTTGCAAATTTTAAAATTCCAATACTTACACATCTTCTTAGACAAATTTTGCATTGCAAATAGTTCTACATATTTTTTTCAGTTGGCAAATTTAGCAGAGCCAATAAATCTACATCTTTTCTGTAAGTTAAATTTTGCAGAGCCAATATTTCTGATTCTTTTCAAAAAGGCAAATTTTGAAGTGCCAGTAGTTCCACATCTTCTTAAATAGGCAAATTTTGCACTGCAAATAGTTCTACATCTTCTTGGATAGGCAAATTTTGTAGTGTCAATAGTTCTACATCTTTCCAAAGAAGCAAATTTTGCAGAGCCAGTATTTCTGATTCTTTTCGAAAAGGCAAATTTTGAAGTGCTAGTAGTTCAACATCTTCTTAAATAGGCAAATTTTGCACTGCAAATAGTTCTACATCTTCTTGGATAGGCAAATTTTGTAGTGTCAATAGGTCAACATCTTTTTGGAAAGGCAAATTTTGCAGTGGCAATAGTTCTACATCTTTTTGGATAGGCAAATTTTGCAGTGCCAATAGTTCTACATATTTTTTGGGTAGGCAAATTTTGCAGTGCCAATACATGTGCATGTAATTCTACATCTTTTTGGGTAGGCAAATTTTGCAGTACTAATAGTTCTACATCATTTCAGATAGGCAAATTTTGCAGGAGCAATAGTTCTACATGTTTATAGGATTAGCAAATTTTGAAGTTCCATTAGTTTTACATCTTTTTGGGTATGCAAATTCTGCAGTGCAAATAGTTCTACATCCTTTTTTTTTAACTTTATTGTCCACGTCTAAATGGTACATGAGGGTCGTGGCCATCCCTCAATGCACCTTACAGTTCGTTATTAGTAATCTGTGTTAGTAAGTGAAATACAAACAAAAATCGTAAGTACAGATTCCAGATTTTTTACAGCTATTATTGTACTCCTATATTGATATGGCTACTAAAATAGAAAGATTTTAACACTAATGACTAATATAGGTTTACTTTTCTTAATTTTTTTTTTTTTTTTTTTTTTTTTCTTCCCTTAAATATGTGGACAAAAAAGCTTATTTTTGTATATAATTGTGCAAAAAAACATATTGTGTGAGAGTTGTGTGAGTGTGCAAGTGACTGTGTTGATATAGTGCTACTTTGATCTTGGTTCAATGTACAGTACTGAAACGTCAAAAGCAAAACGGAAACGTAACATAAAGTAGGTATTCTTTTGAGGCTTCAGCACTGCATCATTGTTCCTGTGCATGGAAAAAGAAATGCTTTTGGTTATGGGAGGTTTTGACTGATGTATTCTACAATTGTCGTAAGCCTTCGTTCATTTTCATAATTTTTTGAGCTTTTAATGATGCTAAGACTATACAAGAGACTATTTTTCAGGCCTAATAAAGATGGTTTAATATCACTGTTTTTACATTTGTAGAAATATTTTTTTGTTTCAAGAAGTAATCTGTCTAGCTTCAGATTTGTTTCATTTGAACCCAAAAGCGCATTTTGTTTGCTTATTGACATTGACTTATCTAAATTATTAACAAGCATTGAAATGCGCTCCCAAATAGGTTTAATATTTTGACATTCATAAAATAAATGTGCTATGGTTTCTTCACATCTGTTGCAGAAAGAACACGTATTTGTTTCGACCAAGTTCATTTTAAAAAGAAGCGAGTTTGTTGGAAGAATCCTGTGTATTATTCTTGTTTGAAACCATTGGGAGTATCTGTCACTTGAATATTTAAAAACATTGCTATGTATAACATTCCAATTGATATTAGAGTTTGGAAAAGTGCTATTCCACTTACTGTGGCATGACGGTTTTTCGTTATTCTTTATCAGAATGTTATATGTGATTTTGTTACTACAAGACTTAATGATTTTTTGATAAAAATGGCAGTTTATATTTGGGTTATGGAAACCTCGCAATGACTTATTCTTGTTATTGATGTTGTGTTCTGCAAACAGCGCTTTGATAGCGCTGATAATGCTATAAAAATCTAAAAAGTTGATTCCGTTATTAATGGTATTTTTCATGTCGTTCCACGTTTTAAAGCTACCATCTTCATTTAGCATATCTTTAACATACCTTATTCCACCATTGTATAGAACGTGATTAAAAAAGTGCTTAGAGCCAATCATTAATTTTTCATTATAGAATAGAGGCATATTGATTAGTTCTATCCAATTTGTAAAATTACATTTTGACATATACGTCATAAGTGAGTATAAAACGTCTTTCCAGAATTCATTTTTTATTATTTTGCAGAGCTGTTCACAATACTTTCTGCCAGAATTGAATAGTTTATTAACATCGCAAATATTGTTGGTAAATTCGTAGCAGTCTTTGTTACCATCGGAAATGAGTTTTTTTTTATCCATTTGATTTTCATATTCAGATTATGATTAAATAAGTCAATCGTCTTTAAACCTCCTTCTTCATAATCTTTAATTAGCACTTTTTGTTTAATTTTATTACACGTTCCGTCCCATACAAAGTTATATAACATGTCACTTATTTTTTTTAAATAGTTATTTGATGGAGACGGAATACTTATGAATAAGTGAGTTAAGATGGGTACTAGAATACTTTTTACTGCAGCTATTTTTCCAAAAGGTGTTAATTTTCTTTTTTTCCAATATCGTATACAGTTACTCATGCTTTGTACTTTTGTTCAAAGTTTAATTTTACCATTTCTTTTAGATCAACGTGAAATAAAATACCGAGTAACTTGAATTGGGTTCTACATCTTTTTGGATAGGCAAAATTTTCAGTGTAAATAGCTCTACATCTTTTTGGATAGGCATAATTTGCAGTGCCAATACATGTAAGTCTGCATCTTTCTCGGTTGGCAAATTTTGCAGTGCCAATACATGTAAGTCTACATCTTTTTGGGTAGACAAATTTTGCAGTGTCAATAGTTCCATATCATTTCAGATAGGCAAATTTTGCAGTGCTAATAGTTCTACATGTTTTTAGGATTAGCAAATTTTGAAGTCCCATTAGTTTTACATCTTTTTGGGTATGCAAATTTTGCAGTGCCAGTAGTTCTACATCTTTTTTGATAGGCAAAATCTGCAGTGCCAATAGTTCTACATCTTTTGGGGAAGGCGAATTTTGCAATGTCAATACATGGACATGTAGTTCTACATCTTTTTGGGTAGGCAAATTTTGCAGTGCCAATACATGTTAGTCTACATCTTTTTGGATAGGCAAATTTTGCAGTGCCAATAGTTCTGTATCTTTTTGGGTTGGCAAATTTTGCAGTCAATACATGTACAGGTAGTTCTACATCTTTTTGGGTAGGCAATTTTTGCAGTGCCAATACATGTTAGTCTACATCTTTTTGGAAAGGCAATTTTTGCTGTGCCAATAGTTCAACATCTTTTTGGAATGGAAAAAATTGCAATGTCAAAATTTTTTGGATACATGATTTTTAACTGGGAATATTTTGCAGTGTATATAGGTCTACGTCTATTTGGATAAGAACATTCTGCATTGATACTGCTACATCTTTTTAGATAGAAGTTTTTTTACATGGTTCAAAGCTCTTCATCTTATTGGATGGGAAAATTTTGAAGTTTTTTTGGATGGGGAAATTTTGAAGTTTAAGTTATTCTACATCTTTTTGGGTCGGAAAATTTTGCAGTGTCGATAGCTTTACACCTTCTGGAAATGAATATTTTGCAATGTCAAAAGTTCTACATCTTCTTTGATAGGAAAACTGCTGTGTCAATGGTTCTATGTCTTTTTAGATGGGAAACTTTTGCTGTGTCAATAGTTCTTAATCTTGGATGGGAAAATTTGCAATGTCACAAGTTCTACCGTATATCTGTATGGATTAAAAAAATGCAATGTCACAAGAGTTCAACTTGTATTAAGCATGCATCTAAGGAATACTCAGGGTGCTTGCTTAATGCAGGTTACATTTCAACACACTGGCCCCCTCTGGGGCCTCAAAAACTGATTGCTTAACCCTTTACCACACAATCCCAACTTTTATTGACCCTGAGAAAGAAGATTTTTGAAAACATTGTGGGAAAAGGAGAAAATGCTGGCAATCAGCATTTTCTCCTTTTCCGACAATGTTTTCTTATCAATCAAAGACAACTTCCACAATTTGAGACAGATTTGTCATCTGCAAATGCTTTAAGTTTGGACAAGCTTAAAATTTTGTTGTTTAGTAGGGTTAATGAAAGTTGCTTGCTTAATGCAGTTGGCCACTTAAACAGGTTTTATTATAGCCCTTTATCTTTTTGAATTGGAAAATTCTTACTACTGACTGCACTACTTTGCTCAGCATTTCAAGCGGTAGCAATATAGTTCTTTGCAATGCAAACCATTTTACTTAAATACATGCCTTCATGTTATCAGGGGAAGGGGCTGCTGCATGGCGCAGTGATTGGGGTATTAGAGTTGTCCCCGAAAAAGAAGAAAGCTTGCTATGACTACTATGCACAGTTTAAAGCTAGACCTCATTTAAGGCTACAAACTTCTGACACACAAGTCATTTCGCCATTCATAATCACAGACTGACAAGTCTTATTCTTTATCAATTCTTTGTTGTACTATATATAAACCAGATTATAATAACAAGTACTGCACACATTTTAGTAAAATAATGGTTTATTGAAAAAATGAACTTTATTTAAAATCAACAGAGAAACAACAGGACCTCCGCATGTGTGTGTAAACGCTCGGCTGCAGTTGCTAGATTTTCAGAAAAAAAAAAATTAAGTCAAAAAGGGGTATAACTGAGTCCAAAGTACGTTGATGGTTATCTGTCCTTGTTGTATGGTTCCCCTTTTGATAGTTAAGAACTTGTCCAAGTTTGCAGTAAATGTCTTTAGTAATAACAGAGCTATTGTACAATGTCAAAGTCTCTACACAACAACTACAATACAGACCACGAGGATGATGACGACATCAGTGCTTGATTTTTACTTTGAAAACAGCTAAAAACTGTGAACAACAGAACCTGTAAAAAATGCTTTCTAAAGCAAAGACAATTTTCTTTCTCATTTCTTTTTTCATAAAAAATAACAACAATAAACCATCCAAAGTTTAAATTTCATAAGACACTAGTATAGAAAGAATTTATCAATAGAATCCAGAATTACAATCCGGCTATAGCACTATGCTATTGTTGACAATGAAGATCAAGATCAGACTCAAAATATGCTATGAATGCAAGCTTCCAAATATTTTATGAGAAATTCTGACAAGGAAAGCCTTGATATTGAAATATATCCAAGGAAAATGCACATTCTGTTTATTTGCCATACCAAGGGAAAAACTCTCTGGTACTATTTAAATTTGTAATACGCATTCATGGTAAGCTCTCATATTGTGAAATCAAGGTAATCTATTCTCTCATAAAATGCATGAATAACAAAAATTTACAGATAAAAACTTTGAAGACATCCTTTTAAAGTATTGATAACCAAGATCAATTAATGTTAACTACATAATCAAATGTGAAAACACAATCAGTAAAACGAGAAACTGCTTATCACAAATTGTGTGCTACATGATTAAAAAATGTCGACAGAAGCTGGAGTGACAGGCCAATGCCTTTCTCTCTTTTAAATGTCATCTCCATCATTCCTGTTTTACTGAATCATACCTGGTGTACCTTTGTGCAATCATGATGTTTATAAGTCATTAAAGGAAAACTAGGGGAATCAACTCTAGGATCTCCCTGAATTAGGTATTTACTGTAAGCAATGTTAAAGTTTTTCCTCGAATTTCTTATACAATGTTTTTGAATTTCATGATAACATAGAATTAACCACAGATTTTAGACCTGTACGTAAATAAAGCATAGACTGTGTATGTATTTTTAGTTGATAATCTAAACCTAAGCATTTTCAAGGCTTTCTTGACAAGACCATCTCTCAAATTATAGAAGAGGGAAGATGGGAGATCAGGCTATATATTTTCTGTGGTCTCAATTTGATCTAAAATGCCTGCTTGTGTTGCCCTTGGTATGTTAACAGTAAGTGACCATATGGCTGATAAATAACAGAACTTGGCATTTTCTCCTGGTAAAAAAAAGTCAAAATAGGCCAGAATATATCATCGTGTTGGATGGTGTACATCAAAAATCAGATTGTCTGACTTTAGAATTCCCACCTTGACCTGCATAATCTTATGAAGTGCCAGATACTGTTCTTAGTTTCTTAAAAAGTTTGCATATATTATCTTTCAAATCTGATGCTTTTTCTCAAGCAACGTAATATTTTCAATGTCTGTATCTAAACCCCTATGGATGAGTTGTTTTATCTTTTTTATATACCCTATCCATGGATTATACCTATAATTCTGGTATGATAGATTGAAAAAAACCGGTTAATTTATATAGGACTTATTTTAACCCTTAGGCTGCTAAGCACAACTAAAAGACATTTTGCAGACAGTGTAGATCAAGGTCAAACTGCACAGAATGTGCAGTCTGATCTTGGATCACACTGTCTGACAAGGAGATATTTTTCCCAAAAAATACCTTTTGAAATAGCAGAATTCAGGTATTTACAGTCGGCTTGAAAGTTTCCTTTTCCTTATTTAGCAGGACAAGGGTTAAAATATTCCATTTTTTTTTCTGTTCTCATGGCATCAAAGTAGTTGTCATCTTTTCTGGCCGGTGTTCAATGGACCACAAAGAAGGTAGGAACTTGGGTTTCATTGTTTCAACAAAATTACGTCTCCACATTTTCTCAAACTCAAGAAGGCCTCCATCTTTCTTCATATAAAACTCCACCACTTTCTTTCCATGTGGAATAAATTTCAAATTCTGTATCCTGTAAATACAAAACAATAATTTTTTTCTAAAACTGTATCTTTTGTACTAATCGTGTGGCTCTTTTCACCCCTTCACTTCCAAATAATCAAAATAGAAAAGTTGTGCTATGATCGGTGAAAAAGGGGCTTAATGCATCTGCAAAAAGTATCAACTGTTCAGTCTGCTTAGGCTGACATTGTTCAAAACCTTTTGCTAAACATTTGTAAATTTTCTGCATTTTAAAGGACCATTCTACCTCATAATTCACTAGGTTGTAAGGCAAAACAGAATTTATGGATCAATATTTATGTGATGACTTGCTTGTTATATCACATAGATGTATTCAGCCCCCTTTTGCCACAGCATGACTTATATCTTCTGTCAGATGAAAAATAAAGTCATTCGCTAATACAAGGCTATTTTTGGCTACAATTCTTGACAAGATAATCTATCCCCTGTACCATTATGCATGAGTAAAAACATAACTGAAAAGATTCAGCACAAATTCAATTGACCATTCGTGTAAGAACCGCTTAAGCCATATTTGTCTTACAGCCGAATAAATGAACTATTATGCTTGTAACGAAATATGAGCTGAAATGTATACGATGGTTATGCTGAACAACAATCAAAGTTTGTGCCTAAGGTGTACAATATGTAAATATCTAAGAGCAGAGATTCTTAAATATATTAGAGTTTTTCTTACGTGTAATCTATATTGACTGCACGACGTAATAACTCTTCAGAAAGACTTTCAACACCATAAAAATTCATCACTATGTGTTCTAGTTCAACGACACGAGCCTCAGGTATCTTGCTTCTACTTGTTAAGAGAGCTCTGAAAAGTAACGCTTGTGTATACAAAAAGTGAAATCTTCATCATCAAATCATAAAATTATTAAAAAAATAATTCCTACCTTCTGCAGACAAATAAATTTGAGCATGCTCTGTGATAAAAGGGTTTTATGCAGATGATAAGGGGGTGTAATGCATCTGCAAACAGTCCTGACCCTTGTCAGCCTGCACAGGAACAGACTGACATGGAGTGAAACTTTTTGTTCATTAAAAATTTCTGTATGTCCAAGGACCAAGCTACATCATGATTCAGTCTTTTGTTAGACAAAATAGATTTTATGGATCCATAATTATGTAATGACTTTCTTGGTATGTTGCATTACCAAGATGCATCAAACTCCCTTTTCACATAATGCCATTCATTTAATTCTATCTTGCAGCAAACCATTATTAAAAAATATATGAGCAATTTTCTTTTTGGCCGCAGTATTCTCACTAGTATTCATGTAGAAAACCTTTTTTTATACTGATTATTCATATCCTAACCCTTAAGCTGCTAAGTGCGACCAGGGGCACTTTTGCAAACAGTGTGGATCAAGATCAGACTGCACAGAACATGCAGTCTGATCTTGGATCTGCACTGTCTGGTGTTGTATTTTTTCCCACTGAAATCAACTTTGAAATCGAACGATTTGGGTTTTTACTATTGAGTGGAAATTTTTGTTTCATTTATTTACCAGCTTAAGAGTTAAAAGGATATTTTCTGAGTGATCAACTGCAAGTTTGCTTTAGAAGGTAATGAGTTAATTTGAATTACCTGCCACATGTTAGACAAAGAGACCTCTCAAGTCTGGTTGCTTATTCAGGCAATCTGAACTATTCCTACAATTTTTCTATCGAAGAAATAAGCGTTTTTTTTTCAGAACATTTCTCATTGACATTTCCGCAGATAGATACATGTCCTAAGTTTTATATGAAAAATTAAAGTAACTTGAGACTTTTAAGATTATCTGCAAACACTTATATTCTATACCAATTCCTTTCTCCAAAACCACCCTATAATTCATGGACCAATACTGCATACAATAGTCTGTCCACACTAATAGCTCCTCTCCCTCATGTATGAGAAAGGAAGGGTGACATTTTACAAAAAAAGCAGGGGAGTAAGATTAAAGAAAAAAGTGCCAACAAAAAACCAACTGACTTAGAGGCTGACACAACTTTTGCTAGATCCTGGTCTTGCATTCTTTTAGAATCTTTCCCAGAGTCCAACGGGGCATCACATTCAAGAGCTAACTGTTGCCTTAGCATCCCTTCATAGACAGCACTTTCCAAGTGACATGTAATACATAGTAAAACAACATCATGTGAGGAATGGTCCTTCATCAGTGTTGGAAAATATCTGAAATAAAGAGAAAAGGGAAAAAGAGATACAAACAAATTTGTACACAGTATGTAGACATCTTATGTCATTTCGAACACATAAAGACAGATAAAATATCACTAACTATTTGTTTGTTTAAATCATGCTTTACCCCTTAACTCTTTACCACACAATCCCGACTTTTAATGACCCTGAGAAAGAAGCCTTTTGAAAACATTGTAGGAAAAGGAGAAAATGCTGGTAACCAGCATTTTCTCCTTTTCCCACAATGTTTTCTACCCTTCTCAAAACAATTTTCAACTTTTGAGCCATATTTATTTTGTCGTCTGCAAATGCTTTCAATTTGTACTGGTCTACAACTTTGTCGTTTGGTAAAGAGTTAAACACACAACAAAATTTTTAAACTGACCCAAACTTAAATTTAATGCCCAAAGGATGACAATTGTTTTTAAAGGGTAGAAAACATTGTAGGAAAAGGAGAAAACTCTGGTAACCAGCATTTTCTCCTTTTCTCACATTGTTTTCAAAAGCCCTTTCCCCAGGGTTGTTAAAACTTGGGATCATGTCATAAAGATTTAAAAGCGCTATAAGCTGCTTTCAACAAGTCATATCACATCTACAACTTGTTTGTTGATTTCTTTTTTGGGTTTCACTAGAACTATGTGACTGCTCTGCAGCACTTTGCCGCAGTAAAACACCAATGTGGCCAGCTCTGCCAGAGGAATCTAAAACCCAGTTTCCTGAAAACAAAGTCAACGGCTTCACCACAGAACCATAAAGAACCCAAATGACTTGGTTATTACACACACAATTCATAAAACGTTAACCCTTTACCAGACTACAAAATTTTACACTTCTCCAAATTGAAAGCATTTGCAGATCGCAATTTCAATGTGGATCAAATGATGCAATTTTTCTTTGATTGGGTAGAAAACATTCTGGAAAAAGGTAAAAACGCTGGTTACCAGCATTTTCTCCTTTTCTTGCAATGTTTTCAAAAGCCTTCTTTCCCAGGGTCGTTAAAAGTTGGTGTTGTGCAGTAAAGGGTTAAGTAACACACCTTTATTCTGAATACCACAGGGACCACAAACCTGTTGGGAGTGTATGAGTAAAATCATTAATTTCAACACATGACTCTTCCCTACCATATATTACAGTATAGGCTACTTTCATTTAACTTTTACCCAAATGACAAAATTTTAGATGTACCAAAATTGAAAGCAGTGGCAGACAACAAATAAAAAGTGCCTAAAGCAGTGAAATTTGTCTTTGAAGTAGCAGAAAGTATTGTGGGAAAAGGATAAAAGTTCTGCTACAAAAATTTTCTCTTTTCTCCACGATGTGTTCAACCTCTTTCTCAAGATCACAAAAATACAAAAAAATGTTGTCAAGGGTTAAAACTTCCCTTCACTTCCACAGTAAAAACATAAAAGGTAGATCTAAAGTCGATTCGTTTTTCATCGGTATGGAAAACATAAAAGGAAAAGCCTGTCTGTTACTAGGAATACTCCATTTCCCATAATCATTAATGTTTTCCAAAGCTGTTAAATGCAGGGGCATAAAAATTCATATTTGTACATTAATGACATAGTAATAACCTATCAAATAAACATTACAACAGTAGTGAACAGAATACTAACTTTCTATATTCTTTTGGAACCACCAGTTTTCTCACATAGTCCTCCCGTTTTCCACAAACAACGCAAACATTATCTTTATCCTGTAAATAATAATCTCTGTCTGATCCAGGTCTTCCAGAGGGTTGAAATCTTAACTTAATGGTCAGTGGAGTGTTTTCATCTGTTTCAGCTTTATCTAAGATAAAATAATGATAAAAAAATACAAGTTTTGAGAATATTCTAAGAGTAAATTATTCACTGTACAATGTACAATTACATCTTTACATGCCTCTGATGCTGCAGATAGCTTTTGCTGCAGGTAGCTTTAAAAAACATTGTGGAAAAAAGAGTGATTGCTTATATCAAGCAAGTCCTCAGTTTCTCACAACTTTTTGCTGAAAGATAAAAGTCTCCTTTCCTTCCAATGTCTGTCTTTGGTGTCAATTGTATTAATTAGGTCCAAAACTGTCTTGTATACTTATAGGATAAAATAAATTTTATAGTTATTTTACTTTTCATTTTTTCTATCTAAAAAAATTGTTTTATTCTATTGAGAGAGAGAGAGAGAGAGAGAGAGAGAGAGAGAGAGAATATTCATCACATAACTGAGAAGCGTTAGATATGGAGAGAGAAAGGAGAAAAGCATACTTGATTGCATATTTTTTCTGTAAGTAGAAATTCCCCAAGACCTACCTGCCAATCCTTTAGCAATATACCACTCTGCCTTCCTAATATCACAGGTTGTTAAACAAGCACCATCAGGGGCTAAAATTCTACAGTTATAATACAAAGGTCTTTTTCTGGCCATGAATGCCTTTTTACCATCTTTTAATCGTCCTGGCTTTAAGACCTTTATTTTCTCCTATAAAGAGACATTAATAGTAAAGCAGGACTATCAATATTTTATTTCTGTAGAAATATTATTACGCAAGATGACTCACATGAATACAGTGTAATTTTTCATGTATGGCACAAAGACTGAGATTCCAAACATATCAATGATTCCCATTCATCTATTGAGAAAACAAACACATAAGAACATATTCAAAATGAAGGACAACAAGAAAAGGGACACAAAGTATTCCAAATGTAATAGTTGATTAACCTTTACAAACCAACTCGGCCAAATAAAAAGCATCTGCAATGATAAACTACATATGGCTAAAACAATAGGATTTGTCCTTGAAAGGATAAAAAATGTGGAAAAAGGAGATAATGCTTGTTACCAGCATTTTATCCTTTTTCCACAATGTTTTCAAAAGCAAACTAACTGTAGGTCTTTAGATTGTTTGGTCAAGAATTAACACATATCCTCTTGCTGACAATGTTTCCATCTTGCAGCAGATTACTTTTGAAAACAGTGTAAAAAAAAGTTCAACTGCTCAAAATGATGGAATTCTGTAAGCATCGATATTTGCAAATGAACGTACACTGTCCAAAAAGCATTTACTGTTGACCAAAGTATCAAAAAAATTCGCACCAACCTTTATTGTGGAACTTGAATCATGAATTTCATATTCATCACCATCTTCTTCTCCTCCTTCCTCATTCTCCTCATTTTGTTGTGAATGGCCGATTCCACTGTTCAGCAACAGATTACTTTTCTGGTTTTTAAATTGCACGTCCACAATGCCTATAAATGATAAATGACAAGAATGTCAGATCAGTTCACTACATGAGTACTGACATACTTATTATAAATATAAAAGTCATGCTCTGGCAGAAGGGGGTTTAATGCATCTTTGTGATGCATTATACCAGGCAAGTCATCACACAGCAATGGATCCCTAAAATCCATTTTGTGTAACTACCAACTGAATCATGAGGCAGACTGTTCCTTTAACAGGTATAAAATTGTCCAATAGCAAAAATGTTTGACACAAGTCAGCTTGCACAGACTGCACAGGCTGACTTGGATCAATACTGTTTGCAGGTGCATAAAAATCCCTTTTTTACAGAGCAAAGCAAAAAGTTACTAAGGTCTACAGCCTCTAACTCTAATATTAAAAGACAAAACCTGCCAAGATTGGCCGAATAGCCTTTATGAAAACGTTGATGTTATATAATATTTACCGATGAGTTAGTGAGTCTACGGCCCCTAACTCTCATATTAAAAGACGGAAGCTGCCGAAAATGGCCGAATAGCCTTTATGAAAACATCAATGTTTACCGATGAAATAGGGGGCTGTAGACCTTAAAGGTTATATAACTTAGAAATTTTCAGTTTGCTCATAAAACTCTGTTATGTTCCAAGGAGGCTAAAATATTCACCTTAAGTCTTTACCAATTGACAGCATTTTAGGCTTGTTCAAATTGAAAGCATTTGCAGACAGCAAAGTAAATGTGACACAAATAATGGGATTTGTCCGTAAGGAGGCAGAAAACATTGTAGGAAAAGGAGTAAATGCTGGTTACCAGCATTTTCTCCTTTTTTCTATAATGTTTTCAAAGGATTCTTCCTCAAGGTCTTTAAAACTTGGGATTGCGTGGAAAAAAATGTTAAGCTGACACTTTTTGACAACCCTATTGCAGAAGTGTCTAAAGTCATTGTAATCATCTTTTTATCCTCATTTTTATACAGATTTGATCTTTTGTGAACATTAATGCTTTATTACACAACAAAATGATACAATGTTACACTATTGTAATATACTCATTACTCACTAATTACTCTCATTACTCACAATTTTACAAGCTACTTTTGTTGTTTGATTACTTTTTTTGTTTGCACGCCAAATGACCCTAGATGTCTTTTTTTATTTGCGTGCTAAATGACCCTAGATGTGGATGCCCCATAAAACAACATACATTCATTCATTTTTTCAGAACTATATAATGAAAGGATACAAGTTTTATGAAGTTCAAATGATAGGATTTGTTTTTAAAAGGGTAGTAAACATTGTGGAAAATGGGGACAATGCTGGTTACCAGCATTTCTCCTTTTTCCATGTTTTCTACCTTTCATAGGCAAATCCCATCATTTGAGCTACATTCAATTGGTCATCTGCAAAAATTAATGTAAATAAGCCTAAGATTTTGTCATTTGGTAAAGGCTTAAATGACATAACAGTATAATTCATTATAGTTTTGTCATCTTGGCTGAATATAACCACAGTTACACTACTATAGTCTGTTAACTGATGAGAAAGTTAAAAAAAAAGAAAATAAAAAGATCCACAGAGCGCACCCACCTGCAGAGAACCTAAATTCAATCCCTATATTATAGCTGTCTATGTCATAGTATCACTGATCCCTCACCTTGACAAAAAGATCTGGCCACCTTCCAGAAGGCTATGGGATCCATTTCAGCACTACAGCCATAAAAGTTTTTCCGGCGGTCTCTGCCATATATTTTAACTGCTACAAGATGCATAAATATATCCACTGCTATCAGGGCATCATCAGCAGCATAATTTATCTGCAAAGAGAGGGAGAAAGTTAACCCTTATAGTGCAAAAGAAAAAATGAATCAGACACCCTCCGACAGCAGAAAGAACCCGGGTGTTGCAACTTCAAAGATAGTTTCATCAGAACACTGCAAAGCCCAACTGCTCTGTTGTTGGCTAAGAGCACTGCAACAATGCTGGGTCCTTTTTCAAGGAAAAGTCTAAGTTGAAAAGGGGCATTACTGTGTCAAAAAGTAGAAGGTTACCTATGTTTCTGGTACGGGTTTTCCTTTCGACTGTCAACCCTTACACAAACAATCCCGAATTTAAACAACCCTAGAGAAGAAGACCTTTGTGGAAAAGGAGAAAATGCTGAAATCCAGCATTTTCTCCTTTTTGTAAAATGTTTTATACCCTTTCATAGCCAAATTTTGTGTTTCAAGTAGTATTTATTTTGTTGTCTGCAAATGCTTTCAATTTGAACCAGTCTAAAATATTGTCAACTAGTAAAGAGTAAAGTAGCCCAAGTTTAAAGTAAATATCTTCTGTAATAACAGATATATGTGATAACATCAAAGTTTCTGCACAATGATAACCATGCAGACCCAAACCACAATAGGGCTGTCACAATGCCTAGACATTTTCTTAAAAAACAGCCTCGTCAAAAAATGATACTATCCTTTCCTTTAAATCTTTACCGTTTGAATAATTTGTAATATTTCTGAGAGGTCTAAAAATAAATTGTAAAGTAATGCCAATTGGTTGAACACTCACCAAAAGAAACCGACAAAGCTAACCTCTTAAATCAGGTTACTTTAATACAGACTGGTTTGGATTCAAACCTGTAAATTTTGACACTTTACCAAACAATCCCAACTTTTAAAGACTCTGAGGACGAAGGCTTTTGAACAAACAAACTGAATAACATGTTGGTAACGAACATTTTCTCTTTCTCCTACAGTTTTCTAACCTTTGAGAGAAAAGTTTAATGTTTTTGAGTAGCATTTAATATGTCCTCTGCAAATGCTTTTAAATGCAAATGCTTTTAAAATGTACAAGTCCTAAATTAAGTGGTCTGGTAAAGAGTTTAAAACTGTTTCTCAATAAAGATGTCTGCATACTAAAGTGGCTCTTCACACCAGCTAGACTGTATTTCTAATTCAATCTAAAATCAATACTTGTTCCTCTGATAGTTCCTCTGCCTCCCAGTTTCCACATCTAATGTTTCTGTCTTTCACCATGTCAACCCCAAGAACACCTTTGGCTATGCTTTGCAAACCCTGACTTGCACTGAAATCCAGGAAAAGTATTCAACATAATCATTAGATCCTTCTTTAAACCTTTTCTCAAACTATCCCTAGTTTTGATGAGTAGAAGGCTTTTAAAATGCATTTTCTCCTTTCCCCACAATGTTTTCTACCCTTTTACTGTTTACCAAACAACAAAATTTTAGACTTGTACAAGCTGTAAGCAATTGCAGAGGACAAGTAGTTTAATTGATGACATTCAACGATGAAAGAATAGAAAACTTTGTCCTAGTTATCAGCATTTTCTCCTTATCTCCTTTTCCCCCAAAACATTTTCAAAAACTTCCTTCCCCTAGCTCCTTGAAATACAGGATTGTTTGGTAAGGAATTAAAATCCAATGCCCAAAAATAGAGTCAATTTGTCGTCTGCTAGTGCTTTTGGACGAATGTTAAATTTTGTTGACTGATAAAGAGTTGATGTATACATGTATATTCAGGACTTTTTCATCTGTTAATTCAAAAAAATCTCACCCTAGCAAAGGTGCCTTAGTGTTTTTTTGATATCACCTAAGTGAAGCTTATTTTATTTGCTCCTTTTACCATACAATCCCCAAAGAGAGAAGCATTGTGGGAAAGAAAGAAAGTGCAAGTAAATGTAGGTAAAAGGCTTTTCACCATTAATGAAATGAATTTTGCTAGCTTAATTTTTTTACCAAACAATCCTGTGTCTATACAATCCCGAGATAAAAACATAGTAAAAAAAGTAGAAAGCATAGGTAAATGTAGGTGAAAGAATTCTTACACAATCTATGAAATTAATTTTTTGTTGGCTTTTTTGACCATTGATTAAATGATCTCTAAATTAACATGATCCAGATGAATATGTTTGTACACATTATGGAAAAAGAAGAAAATGCTTGTAACCAGCATTTCTCTTTTTCGAACAATGTTTCTATCCTTTTAAAGACAAATCTCATTAACTGAACAATATTCTTCTTTTGATCTGCAATTAATCTCAAATCCAACCAGGCCAAATTTTTGTCATTTAGTGAACAGTCATGCCATGTTTATTCAAATTGAATTTTTCTATCTCCTAAAGTGGGTAGTTAAAACTTAGGATTTTTTGGTAAAGGGTTAACTCTCTATGGGTCAATAGGTTAGTACTGTTCTAAATCAATCGTACCAAGTAAATCCTCGAACTCTGGCAAGTAAAAACCTCAAATCTACACAGCCATTCACAATCAGTCCATAATCCTTGAATAGTTTTTTACCATCATCTTTGGCAGATATTCCAACTTTCAGAATACTGAAATAGTTTTTCAAAACAGGACATAGTTTTCACAGCAGAATAAACAATTTAAGCCATGCTCTGTCAATCTGCAAAAGTTATCAACCCAAGTCTCCGTGCAGCCATCAACCAAAGTTGAAATAGATTGATTAATCTCTCTGATCTTGGATCTACAATGTTCAAAAAATCTTTGAGACATTTTGTGGGCAATAGCACAGAGATAGTTTAAGCATATTTATTTTACATTGATTGAGAAACAAGCTCTTACAACTTATACTAATCTCTCTCAATTCTGCTTCCTGGGAACTACACTAGTACTCGCACTGAATGTGTGGGCCAATGAACAACCCCAAAGTTGACACCTGCTCCAGGGTCTCCAACTCTGGACCTTATGGTTACAAGGCTGATGCTCTACCTCACAACCACGGACACCAAATTATTATTAACTAGCATTTTCTCCTTTTTCCATAATGTTTGTTACCCTTACAAGCTAAAGTCACACTTCACCATGTGCACCATGCTCTGTAAAAAGCAGGGGCTCAATGCACCTGCAAAAAGTATTGATTAATGTCAGCCTGCGCAGTCCACGTAGGCTGACATGGGTCAATACTTTTTGCTACTTGTAAATTTCCTGTATTTCAAGGGACCATTCTTCCTCCAGATCCAGGCAAATGTTGGACAAAATGGATTTTATGGATTCGTAATTACGTGATGATGCGCTTAGTACTACTGAGTATACACTACGGAGATGGATTAAACCACCTTTTGCAAGAGCATGGGTCATGTAAACTACTGTATATGAGACACATTTCATTTATTATCTGAAAATGCTTTCAACTTTGAAGAGTCTAAAATTTTGTTGTCTTGTAAAGGGCTTAGGCCTCTCTCAGACCACCAACCTTTTGTCTGCCAGGAAATCTTTCAATGTTTGTGGTATTCCATCAGAAAACTGAAATATCCGTACAAGTACACACAGTCCATCTTGAGTGGCAATTTGAAGCAGGGCCACAGGAAGTCTCATCCCCCAGAACACCCATTCACAATCAAATCCAACCACCTAAAGTGTAGAGAAATGTTACGTAATACATGTATGTCAACCTTAAGCCCCATTCATAAGTAAACTAACATTGCAACCAGTGTGCATCATGATCAGAATTCACAAAATAGGTAGACTGATCTTTATTCTACACTTCAGGTTTGCTGAACATTCTGGACAAGACTAGCCATAACATTGCAATTATTTGGGTCTTATTTCTAGTCCATTAGAATTATACACAACCCAGGGCTTAACTGAATTAATACGGTTTACTTGTTGCAGAAAAGTCTTGTCTTGTTGCAAACCACTTCTAACAAGAGGGCCATGATGGCCCTGAAGTCGCTCACCTGAGTCTTTTGACCAAACATGACCCATTTTCAATCTCTTTTGAGATATCATTACAAACATTCTACTAAGCTTTTATAATTATTGGACTGAAAATTTGGCCTCTAGCATGAACACAAGCTTTTTCTAGAATTTCTCTCAGTGACCTACTTATTAGCCGACCATAGCCAATTTTCCCATTGTAGATATTATCAAAACAAAGATCCTGACCACCTTTCATAAGTATTGGACAGAAAATGTGGCCTATAGAACATACACTCTGTTTTTCTAAGATTTGACCTACTGACTTAGTTTTTGACCCAACATGATCGATTTTCGAAGTCATCTGAGATGTCATCAAGACAAACAATCTGACCATGTTTCATTAGTTTTGGACTGAAAATGTGGCCTCTAGAGCATACACAAGTTTTTTCTAAGATTTGACCTAGTGACATAGTTTTTGACCCAACATGAATCATTTTTGAACTCTTCTGAGATATCATCAAGTCAAACATTCTGAGCAACTTTCAAGAAATTTGGACTGAAAATGTGACCTCTAGATCGTACACAAGGTTTTTCTAAGATTTGACCTAGTGACCTAGTTTTTGCCCGACATGACCCATTTTCAAACTCGTCTGAGATAACATCAGACAAACATTCTGACCAAATTTCAAGAGTATTGGACTGAAAATGTGGCCTCTAGAGCGTACGCAAGGTTTTTCTAAGATTTGACCTAGTGACCTAGTTTTTGACCCGACATGACCCATTTTCAAACTCACCCTAAATATCATCAAGACAAACATTCTGACCAACTTTCAAGAGTATTGGACAGAAAATGTTGCCTCTAGAGTGTACACAAGGTTTTCCTAAGATTTGACCTAGTGACCTAGTTTTTGACCCGGCATGATGCATTTTCAAACTTGTCCGAGATATCATCGAGGCAAACACTCTGAGCAAGTTTCATGAGTATCGGACTGAAAATGTGGCCTCTAGAGCATATACAAGGTAAAAAGTTGACGACGAACGACAGACAACGGACGCTGGACACAGCACAATCACAATAGCTCACCATGAGCACTTCATGCTCAGGTGAGCTAAAAATTATTGTGGCAAATGTTTAATTGCTACAACCTCCAATACCCCAAATGTTTTCACAAATATTTAGGTTATAAACCTGACTTTATGTTGATCAAACCCATTTCAACTCTTTACAAAACTGCAAAATTCTAAAGTTGCCTAAATTAAAAGCATGTGCAGACTGCAAATTAAATGAGGGTCAAATGATTACGTTTTTCTTTTAAAGAGTCTAAAGCATTAGGAGAAAATGATGCTTACCTGCTGGCTCCTTTTCCTATAATATTTTAAATAGGCTTCTGCCACAGGATTGCTAAAAATCAGGACTGTGTGAAAAGGGGTTAATAAGATGTTTTCACAGTCACAATGTTTTCTAAAGCATTTATGTGCCTGTATTTAACTCTTTACCAAACAATCCTATGTTTTCACCACTCTGAGAAAGAAGCCCTTTGAAAACATTGTGGGAAAAGGAGAAAATGCTGGTTACCAGCATTTTCTCCTTTTCCCACAATGTTTTCTACCCTTCCCAAAGCAAATATCAATTTTTGAGTCGCATTAATTTTGCCATCTGCAAATACTTTCAATTTGGACCAGTCTAAAATTTTGTCGTTTGGTAAAGAGTTAACTTGATCTCATGCTAATTCTTGATATTTCACGAGGATGATTTTCAAAGTCATTATCTCTTGGGAGGTTATGGATTAATCCTAAAGTTTCTTAACATTTTCAGTCTGGAAAATTAAAGAAAAGGAAAGTCCTGAATACTGAAAAGTAATTTCAGGCTTTGAGGCTGTTTTTGCCCAGAAACTTTGACAGATACCTGATAGTGCTGGTCCAAGATCATACTGCACAGTACATGCTTTTGTTTGTATTGGAGTTTAACACTGCTTTCACAGCTTAGGCAATATCACAGTGGTCAAAGCACCTAAGCATGTGTTTCCTGGCTTTCTCACACCAGTATTGATGCAATTTTCTTCTAAAGTCACTGACTACTTGTCTCACATGCATCAGAGATAAGAGGCGAAAAATTCCCAGAAAGAAAGTTTGCCTCAACCAGGTATCAAACTCCCAACTACCAAGTCAGATACACTAACCACTGAGCTACCCTGCTGTGCACAATACATGCTATCTCATTTTTAAATGTGTCTGAATTGTTACAGGAGACCACTCCTTCATGCATGGCTTCATCCTGATTTAAATACAATACCTAACAACTGCGTTAGGGAGAATTCTCTTTAGCTCAGTGGTTAAGGTATTGGTCTTTTAAACCTCGAAAAAATGAGGATCTTGTCCACCATGGGTTCGAATCCCGCTCGATGCAGTTTGTACTGCCATGCATTTGTTCATTTGTTTCTTTGTTACAGACTTTGTTCGTAAGATGGGGGCTCGTCCGGGATTGGCCATTGAGCCATTAATCCCATTTTGTTGTCCAAAAACGGACTTTCTGCCTAATAAGGCTTTAAGTCATCAATAAATGATGACTTTAAGAGGGGGTGTGTTACGGGAGACCACTCCTTCATGCATGGCTTCATCCCAATTTAAATACAATACCTAACAACTGCGTTAGGGAGAATTCTCTTTAGCTCAGTGGTTATGGTATTGGCCTTTCGTCTGGGCGTTCTAGGTTCGAATCCTGCCAGGTCCCTGTATTTCTGCCATGCATTTGTTCATTTGTTTCTTTGTTGTGGACCTTGTTCATAAGAGAATAAACTTAAGTTGTGCTTACTGCTTCTAGGATTTCAGTCCTAGATCAAAATCCAGTGAGCAATATTTAAGAAGCTTCACTCTATGTGTTTTTTATCTATCCAATTTTTTGAGCCAACATGGCAACAACAAGCATGCAGTAAAAGACATGTAGCTATATAGAGACTCTGTAGCCAGATGTCAATTATTTTGTAGCAATTTGCTTAAAAGGCGAATTAAACCAGGTTTCTTATGGTAAGTTTTACAGAAAATCTTTACACAGAGTTGTTTTTATTTTTCATTTGCATGCAATGATGGATTTAAAATTAAAACAGATACAGAAATACATGAAGAAAATAAAATGAAGTTTTCTTTTTTTTAAATCGTTACTATAAAATTTCCTATTCTGGTAGTTACTGGATGACTGTTGTTGCATAAAAAGGAATAAATACATTCTGAAAACTGTAAAATCCATAGCTCAGTTGGTATAGTAAATGACTATGGTTTCAAGGTTGTGGATTTGAAACCCACCACAGGCATTTTCAGCTTACATTTTTTGTTTTTTCCAAAGTAGAGATCAGCAGTTACATCCTCAATAATTTTTCTTAAAAAATATCAAATTTTTACTCCAAATAAATTTTGCCTCAAAATGGTTTCATGCCCCTTTTAACTTAGTGAAAGCAAAGTAAGCCCTGTTTTTTCAAGATATGCAAAATTACCTTTACACTTTTACAGCCTTCACATAGTCGAGGATATACATCCATCCATTCAATCCCTGAATTTACAATTACAATATTTCTCTCTGCTTTACCTCTGAACTTTAAGAATGTTTTTCTCATCTGAGTATACTTGTATGTAAGGAATGTTAAAACACCTGCAACAAACAACAGAAGTTGATACCTACTCTTGTTGTGTATTCACAAAGCTTTAATTCTAAATTACTTGTCTATCTGGCTGAGATACTCTGTCTCAGACATACAGAAGATTGGTCTATGAAATAAAACTCTATCTCCTTGTAGTTGCAACCGTTGTAGGATCATTCCAAATAGTTTATACATTGGTCTCCTCTACATCAACAGAGAAAAGAAAAAACAAGAGAGCCATGATGGCCCTGCAGTCGCTCACCTGCAACTTGACCAAACATGACCAATTTTACAAACATTCTACCAAGCTTTCATAATGATTGGAATGAAAATTTGGCCTCTAGCTTGTACACAAGCTTTTTCTAGAATTTTTCTCAGTGACCTACTTAGCCAAACATATCCCATTTTCCATTGTAGTTATTATCGAAACAAAGGTTCTGACCGCCTTTCATGAGTATTGGACAGAAAATGTGGCCTCTAGAGCGTACACAAGGTTTTTCTAAGATTTGACCAAGTGACCTAGTTTTTGACCCGACATGACACAGTTTCAAAATGTTCCAAGATAGCATCAAGACAAACATTCTGACAAACTCTCCAGACAATTGGACTGAAAATGTGGCCTCTAGAGCATACATAAGGTTTTTCTAAGATTTGACCTAGTGACCTAGTTTTTGAATCGGCATGACCCATTTTCAAACTTGTCTAAGATGTCATCAAGACAAACATTCTGACCAAGTTTCATGAGTATCTGACTGAAATTCTGGCCTCTGGAGCTTACACAAGGCTTTTCAAAGATTTGACCCAGTGATCTAGTTTTTGACCTGACATGACCCACTTTCAAACTCATCAAAGATAACATCAAGACAAACATTCTGACAAACTTTCATGAATATTTGACTGAAAATATGGCCTTTAAAGTGTACACAGTGTTTTTGTAAGATTTGACCCAGTGACCTAGTTTTTGATACGAAATGACCCATATTCAAACTCGTCTGAGAAATCATCAGGACAAACATTCTGACAAACTTTCAAGAGTATTGGACTGAAAATATGGCCCCTAGAGCGTACACAAGGTTTTAAAAAAAAAAACAAGGGTGTATCACTGTGGTGTTGCATGATCAATCTTGGTTAAACTTGTTGTCCTGGATTTCCCAATGGTGGTTGATAGATGTGACAAGTTTGATGTAAAAACTCTGAGTAGTTTTCAAGGTAAGACTCAAAACATAAAAAATTTACTCAACCGAGTAACTTAAAATCGCTCCCAGATATAAGTTTGTCCTACTTTGTGAACCCCAGGGCAGGGCCAATTTTAACCCCAGGTGCATCATTTAAACAAACTTGGTAGAGGTTCACCAGGAGATGCTCTATACAAATTATCAAAAATCTAGGCCTTCTAGTTTCAGACAAGAAGATTTTCAAAGTATGCTCTATATATGATTTTGCCCAAATTTGTGACCCCTGGGGCGGGGTTAATTTTGACCTCAGGGCCATCATTTGAACGAACTTGGTAGAGGACTACTAGAAGATACTACATACCAAATATCAAAGCTCTGGGCTTTCTGGTTTCAGAAAAGAAGATTTTTAAAGATGTTGTAAATTTCCACTTTTTTGTTGCCATGGCAACCAGAGTTAATGGGTTAATTCAGTTCTTTTAACAACTTTGGTAGAGCTTCACCCAAGGAACATGCCTGCCAAGTTTCAACATGATTGGCCTACCGGTTTAGGAGAAGAAGATGTTTAAAGGAATTGCGGACAGATGGACAGACGGACGCCATACAATGACCCATCACAATACCTCACCTAGCACTTTGTGCTCAGGTGAGCTAAAATCTAGTCTCAATAATGAGACACTACGGTGATTTTTTTTATATTTGGACATTTATTGTACACCGTACTGTCTCAAGTCCATCGTAAATTTTACCAGTAGCAAAGATAGAGCGCTGTACTGACTTTCTGTTTCGTCGGTTTAATCTGTATTGCAGCAAAATGAAACTAACTTTTAGTAAGAAAGATGACCAAAGACAAATTATGAAACATTTCGTTACATAAAGAGCTTGCAGAAGTTGTTTATAACATGTAAATCTCAGAAAAAACACTGACGAAATTTATCATGTGTGGCAGCCATTTTGTTTGTTTTCGGGAATGTAAACAACTCGAGTAATAGATGAAATGCATGTTTTTCTCTATGTTCAACTTTTAAATTGAAAATATTTGTATTTCAAACGAAGGGTTATTAAATACGCAAGCAACAGGTATGTTTAATTCTAAGTTTTGTGCTCTATGTGCGAAATTATGAGAGTTCAAACTTGCGCACAAAATCTGTGCGGAGCTTTCAACTGATTTTGTCTTGATCGTCTCTGTACCCAGAGGTGACCAGTCAAAAAGTAACATCGCCTTTGGGGACAGTTATCTGTACTAAGCTAAAATCAAGATGGGGTGGAGTGTTGTAACATGTATTTTGACGTTGGGTAGACACACAACTAGTTGCCTGACAAGCTCAGTTGGTAAAGCTACGATACTAATGTCCCGGAGGTTGTGGGTTCGAGTACCATGTCGGGCATACTTTTCTCTCTTGATATTTATGGCTTACTTTATACAATTTGAAAGCTGAAACCCTAAAGAAATAATTTTCCATGTAATTTAAAAAGATTTAAAAAAAAAAAACTCAAAACGCACCACCAATTATCGAAGCTGAAAGCCAAATTTTTGTTGACATTGTTTCCTCTTAAAATGATTTTTTGTTGTCCGACAGAAAATGTAATGTAAATATCAACTATTGCACAACAACATGATGTATAAATAGGGCGCCGCCATTTTGTAAACAATACCGAAGATATTATAAGACGGTCAATTTAATTGGTTCTTTTTCCCTACATACTGTCCAATAGGCAAAATTGTAATAACAGTGGTACCCTAGTCAGTACAATTACCAAAAAGGGCAGAAACTAGGGGAAAGCATAAAATCACCGAAAAGTACCTCGGTATTCTTTGAAAGAGTATGGATCTTTCTTTCAAATCCACAACCTTGAAACCAAAGTCAGTTACTCTACCAACTGAGCTATGGATGTTACAGTTTTCAGAATGTATTTATGCTTTTTTATGATATCATTTGAACCATGTTTGAATTATTGTCTGCAAACAGGTATATACATGTGTATATACGATCCCTGCTGCAAATGCTATCTACATAGATGAGTCCAAAATTTTGTTGTTTAACCGTAAAGAGTTCAAAATATCTATATATGAGCCATGCTCTGTAAAAAGGGGGCCTAATGCATCGGCGGAAAGTTTCAACCCAGGTCAGCCTGCGCACTCTGTGCAGGCTGACCTGGGCCGAATCTTTTCGCTATTGGTCAACTTTTCTGTATGTCCAAGGACCAGTCTACTTCATGATTAAGTCGGTAGTTAAAAAAAATGGATTTTATGGATCCATAAGTATGTGATGGCTTGCATGGTACAATGAATCACGGAGATGCATTAAGGCCCCTTTTCACAGAGCATGGCTCATATTTATGTGTATCTCCAGCTCCTATTACATTATATTTTCTATTTTTATTTAACTCTTTTCTTCCCCAATCAATGATTATTTGAATGTGCATGCATGCATACATGAGTCAGTAGCCTCTGACACTGATCAATTACACTTACCTTCTCCCTCTTATCTTCACAAAGGCATATATTTTTACATCATGGGTCCGAAGAATAAGGTTGTTTACTTCAGACAAAAGAAAAAAATGTTCTTTCTTATCAGACTGTCATTGTAAAAAATTAATACTTGTGTGAATACTTGGGGTACATCTGAAAAAAACAGCTTGATGTCAGGGATTGTACATGTAGTATCGGTAGGAAGATTTAGGAAAATCACCGAAATCACTGGAATCACCACAAAAATTAGTGAAATCACCATTTTCTCGACATGTTACGAATGAAAGTACATTAAATATGATAATAAGGATGTGGTTTAAAAGTTTAAGAACAACTTTAATTTCTCTAGGAGGTGATTTCACTGAATCAAATAATCATAAACTGAGCATTTTTTTCTACTCATACAAGGAAATGAACAAAGTAACTAGATCTATGCATCATACATTATGATCATGCATTGAATATAATGAATATAATACTTTTTTTTTTTTAATGAAAAGGTGATTTCACTGATTTGTGGGATGATTTCATCCTATTTGAGCCTGGATGACGAGTGATTTCACTGTTAAGGAATAGGCACAATACGGAGACAATTTTTGGATTTTACTTCTTGAATTTATCAAAAGTGAAACACTTGACCTTTCTGTCAAAAGCATTTAAAACTTTAATTTAGCTCAATTTAATGTTGATTTCACTATTCTGAAGAGTGATGTCATTTCTTTGAGGTGACATGTGATTTTAAATTAGTGCAAAAACTTCTGATTTGATCAAATTTTCGGTCTCTTTCTGCCTAAAATTGTTCTAAAACTATCATACTTAAACCATCATATGGCTTGCAACATGCGAAAAGGGGCATTCAGACATTTGTGTAAAGTGTTGTTTCGGATCAGTCCGCGCAGACTAATCAGAAACGACACTTTCCGTTTTTATGTAATTTTCTGTTTTGCACAAGTCTACTGTAGCACAAAATCTAAAGCAGTCGTAAAGTGCCGTCTCGGATTAGCTTGCGCAGACTGCGCAGGCTGATCTGAGACGACACTTTATGCAAATGTCTGAATGCCCCTTTTTGCGTGTTGTAAGCCATATCATATAATTATCATATGAGCCATGCTCTGGCAAAAGGGGACTTAATGCATCTCTATGATCCATTTATACCTTGCAAGTCATCACGTTATCATGGATCCATAAAATCCATTTTGTATTATGAATCATGCTGTACACTGGTCGTTTGACATGCAGAAATTTGACCAATAGCAAGAAGTTTAGGCCCAGGTCAACCTTCGCGGACTGCTCAGGCTGGATACTTTTTACAGATGCATCAAGCACCCTTTTCACAAAGTGTGGCTCATATTTAATGTACTTTTATTTGTTAAACTTCAAGAAAATGGTGATTTCACAAATTTTTGTGTTGACTCCATTGATTACGGTGATTTTAATAAATCGTCCTACCTTTTGGGAGCAGATAGCAACAATAACCGAGGAAGTTCGTTTATCTTATGGCCACTGATCCATGCATTGTCCAATTCGCAACTATGTAATAACAATGGACAACTAGTCAAGAGAATCACTAAAAAGAATAGAAATAACAGAAATCACTGGTGTTAAAAAAGCTATTTTGTGGTCCGCAGAATAAACGCGTATACAGATTCCGCCTACTCATTAATTATTTATTAGATACACTCCCTGCTTGCAGATGGGTAGGCCTAAAATACACAATGGAATTTTTTTACCAAATGGTTGAAATGGAAATCGTTTTCACGAAACGGAAATCGTCTCTGACTTACATTGATACCTACTTGATATATATAGTATTGCATTAATCATGTGATGATATCATTTCAATAAGTTTTTAATGAATACTGCATGATTGATTTATGCACTTTTTCCTCTTAATTTAGCCTTTCAATGTTCTTTTTACCCTTTAGTTGGAAATTTTGGAAAAGAAAATTGCGCGAAATGGAAGTGTTTGATGAAATTTAAAATAAATTGAACTTATAAATGAAATGAAAATTGGTAGATTCTATATTTTCAATAAATTTCAAAAGAATATAACACAAACTTTTGGTATTTGGTCATTTTTTTGTTCGTACTCGATGGAAATTTTGATACGAAATATACGAAATGAAAATCGATCAACGAAATCAGGGATCATATATACATATAGATCCCTGATGAAATGGAAATCATCACATCTCGAATTTCATACTTACTTGAGGTCAAAATAATCTTTTAACAATATCATTTCAATACCTTTTTAAAGAATACTACACGACATGCAATTTTCTGCTCAATGTTCATATTTCAGTGTCAAAATTGTCTTTTATCCAATGGAAATTTGGCTACGAAATGGAAATTGTTTGACGAAATGGAAATTATTGACTTAAATCAGAGGTTAACCCTGCTGAAATTAGGCTAAAAAGGATAGATTGCATAATTTACAATGTTCTGTATCAATAGCGTTTAGTTTCCATGTTCAAAAAATAGAAAATAATATTCGTTACTCAATAATTTTCCATAATTTGAAATTGCAATCCATGCCACACCACGTCGTGGAGGCGCTCTCAACCGTGGCCCATTTTTTTCCTTTTCCGCACACATTTTTATTCAGTGTATTATAATACAATTTTTACAAAATGGCGTTAATGGCAATAAATTTTAATGATTGTACGCAGATAAAACTTGTTAAAACTCTTATTTCTTTACCAAACGACAAAATGTACAACTTTTCCAAATTGAAAGCTGTTGAAAAACAAGACAAACTAATTGTTACTCTAATATTGAAATTTGTTTGAGGAAAGGTAGAAAACATTTTATAAAGGAAAAAAAGAGAAATTTGGTAACCAGAATTTGCACCTTCTTCCTCAATATATTCAAAAGCCTTTTTCTTAAAAACTTGGGATTATGAAAATTACTCACATGTATATTGATTAATTCTGTAGTACATGAAGGAAATATTAACAAATCAATGAACACACGCAGGTAAAAATCTTTACCAAACAACAAAATGTAAGACTTTTCTAAGTTGAAAGCTGTTGCAGACAACAAAATAAATGTTTCTCTAACATTGAAATTTGTTTGTGGAAAGATAGAAAACATTGTGGGAAAGGAGAAATTGCTTTTTATTTTCTTCTTGTTCAACAGTGTTTTTAAAGGACTTTTAAATTAGAGTACTTAAACTTAGGGATTTTGAATATTACTCAATTATTTATTAATTCCGTTGTTTATCAAGGAATTAATAAAACAATGGACACACACAGATAAAACTCTTTACAAAACAACAAAATGTTAGACTTTTCCAAATTGAAAGCAGTTGCATACGACAAAGTCAATGTTACTTTATTATTGAAATTTGAAAGATAACAATTATTATTAGACCTATTTTTTTTTTCAACTTTAAACCTTTATCAATTTGATCCACAAGTTCCATTTTGCTAGAAAAACGGCATAGGAAATAAAACGAACAAAATTCTTTCTAAAACTAGGGCAGCCTTTGCTGGGGTAAAACACTCCGTTCATTCATTCATTTATCTAATAATTTGTGCGACTTTCAGAAAGTCCTGTATTTCATGAACACTTTTACTTTCTTTCCACTCTGTTTACACTGATTTCCGTCAATGTGAAATTCTGTGTGACACGAACCGGAAACCGGCTTAAATTAGGAATAATTTTATGGTCAAAGGGAGAAAACTCGTACATACTGACATCACTTTCTTAATGGCAGAGTTACATCCCTTATATTTGTGGACAGCATAAAACCAAAGACGAATAAACATCATTGCAGTTTGTGAAGACGATCTGTGTTGAAAAAAATGTTCGTACAGCTGTCACTATTTCTGGTAAAGTTTAAGACAGGATTGTAGATGCTGCTACTTCATGACAGTAGACAAAAGAAAGAAAAACCAATTGCAGACGTGGTTACTATTTTGTAAACGGGTGGTAGTCTCCCTTGTATTTCGTCACATTATTTTGTAAACGATGCGACCGCCAAAATTTAAACATGGAAGTAACAATTTGGTTATCAAAGTAAGAGCTCTCCCAGAATATAAATATATTTTCTATAATAAAATTTATCAACTGATGAATGTATACGATAAAGAAGCTTTCTTATGTTACAATTTAAACTTATAAACCAACGACATGTTTTCGTTCAATCAGGTTTTCGAGGTTATTAACAAATATCGTTAATATGGGCTGAATTTTCAAATTCCAACCATTTCTTTGATCATTGACCGTAAGGAACAGGGGACAGAAAGTGAAAGCATACCTGAATCTTCCAAGCTAATAACTGGAGATGAAAGCTATGTTTTTTCCCGATATTATTGATGTTGATTCCAGTTTAGATTCCCCCCTTTTTTTGAGTGGAAGGGGGTTATAAGAGGGGAGGTCACTGTCTATCAATTTGAACACTTAATCCCTTAGACAATAAATTGATTTAAAATAACGCAACAGCATCCTGCCTTTGACAGAAAAATACCAGCGGGCAAACCATAACTTTGAAGAGTCGGCACAGACTAAACTTGGTAAACTTGGGTGTACTTATGAACGTGGAGTCTGATCTTGAATCTACAGGGTCCAGTTAGAACATTTTTTTCCAAAAGAAAACTCCTTTGAAATAGCAAAGATTGAGTTTTTAAAATCGGCTTGAAAGTTTCATTTTACTTATTTAGCAGGATAAGGGTTAACTGAGGGTCCGGGTTTTTCGATAGACCGTATGGGTATAAATTAACCTTGCACCGGCCGGTTCGTAAAGTTTCGGTGTGACTGTTTGTAATAGTTGAAAAAAAGACTATTCCGAACGGGGGAGGGGGGTTAACTATAAGGGAGAGTACTCTTCATAACTAATGGATAAACAGATTGTACGAGTTTTTTCCCTTTGACCATAAAAATCACAATGGAATCTGACGGTGACCGTTTCCAGACCCAAAAACAATCCACAATGATATTTAGGTTTAATTTCTCTCGTTTCCTTTATTTTAGTCCAATTTTGATCTATTAAAACGTCTATTTCTTCCCCTAGATCTATTGCCTACTACCTTTATTGGCAATTTTGCTATAGATCTAGATCGATTAAAATTTGATTTTCTTATTACATGTAGTTGGCTGGTTAGGACAGGAGGCCTACCTTCGATTCGGAGGTTAGCTCTGTTGTTAATTTTTTGGCTTTGTCTGGAGCGCTCTACCCCTTAGCGGAGAAACAATCACAAGTATAACGTTAGGGTTACCCTTTGTTTTGGAGGTGGAGATGGGTTTGTTAACCCTGTCTCAAGTGGGATTCGGGGGACCTACCTCCGAAAAAAATTCAAATTTACAGCGATTCTGACGCATTTTGAGACCAGTTGTGCTAGTGAAACTCAAATAAATAGACTAGATCTTTTTTTTTTTTTTTTCAATAAATACTTGCTGAGTTACATAGATCTAGATCTACTGTAAGCGGTCGAACAGTGGTCCGGCCATGGCTGGACTGCCGACGACAGTCTTGATCAGAAAAACTGGACTGAAATTATTTTGCATTGGTATTACTCCATACAGACATAAGTTTTGCACGTGATTTAATTTTACTCTTGCATACAAGGATGATATGCAGTTGACATATATGCCCGCGTACCAGTGTCAGCCGGTCAATCGTAGGTCACCGGCTGTACATGGAAAGTAAGCAGACTGTGATGATTACAAATTTGGGGAAGGTCCTCACAGTATGCAGTCACTTCGTACCATAACCATTTTGTACCATTTCGTTTATGACCATTTCGTACCATAGATTTACCACTTCGTACCATAAATTTACCATTTCGTACCATAACGTTACCACTTCGTACCCGTATAATACCATCTCATACCATGACGAAAAGTATCAATAAATGTGACAAAAAGTGGCATTTAAGTATTGTTACGGGAGACCACTCCTTCATGCATGGCATCATCCCAGTTTAAATACAATACCTAACAACTGCGTTAGGGAGAATTCTCTTTGGCTCAGTGGTTATGGTATGGGCCTTTCATCCGGGTATTCTAGGTTCGAATCCTGCCCGGTCCCCGTATTTCTGCCATGCATTTGTTCATTTGTTTCTTCGTTACGGACTTCGTTCGTAAGAGTATTTACTTAGTATATACCAATGCTTAGGCAATCAAATTTACGGGATATCATCATAAATCAATTAACCCTTTACCACACAATGACGACTTTTAACGACCCTGACGAAGAAGCCTTTTATAAAAACTTTTGGGAAAAGGAGAAAATAGTGGTAACCAGCATTTTCTCCTTTTACCACAACTTTTTCTACCGTATCAAAGAAAAAATTGCGTCATTTGAGCCACTACGAAATTCTCGTCTACAAATGCTTTCAATTTGGAAAGGTTAAAAATTTTGCTGTGTGGTAAAGGATCAGTATGCGACTTCGAAGATATTACTAATTGGTCTGTC
Organism: Hippopus hippopus; assembly: GCA_946811185.2. Taxonomy (NCBI): domain Eukaryota; kingdom Metazoa; phylum Mollusca; class Bivalvia; order Cardiida; family Cardiidae; genus Hippopus; species Hippopus hippopus. The sequence continues at coordinate 23,428,502 of OX328106.1, read as the reverse complement.
TGTAATGTTTGTTACAGGTCGGGTAATTATAATTGGGATCCAACCGATTACATTAAGTTGAATATTTAATCAAAGAGTTATAAATGTTTGATTAAACTTGATTGACAAGATTGACTATGGATCCATATGCTCTGAAATTAGACCTATGAGCCTTTTATGATGCCGAGACAAGGAAAAGGTCAAACATCGAGGTCAGTGTGACAATTTTATTTCTTGTAAAAACATCATTTTCCACAACATTTATTTGCTAAAATTACACACCTTACCAAAGTAATTCGGTTTTTAAATGTCTCTGCGAGAAACTACTTTGAAAACATAATGAGAAAAGGTGATAATGGGAAAGTGTTATTGTGTTATTTATTAAATATTTCTTCAATATAAATTTAACTTGAATGAATAGGTTTTTTTTTTTTTCTTCTTTTAACATCGTAATAACGAAAGTTTTTCTCAGTCAAAACCATATTATAAGTCCAAAAAACATGATACGAAATGGTATGACTATGGTACGAAGTGGTAAAATTATGGTACGAAATGGTATAAATTAAGGTACGAAATGGTCAAATTATGGTACGAAGTGACTAGTACGAAATGGTCATGGTACGAAACGTCCGTTATTCGTCCTCACAATGGCACCCGTTTTAAAGCAAGCTCCCAAAGAATCTGTTATCTCAGGAATGCCAGAAATCAATGCCATGCTTCTGGGACCACCAGGGTCGGGCAAAGGAACCCAATGAACAGCTTAAATATGATGAATCTTACTAATATCTTAAAGTAGTCTTTACAGAATTACTATTAAAGTCCTATCAAATTCATTCAGAGACATTTTCCATTTCGTGAAAAAAATTCCATTTCGCCCATCTTTTTTGATTACCGAAAATTTCGACTACAGGATAAAAAAAACACTGAACGGCTAAATTATTGTGAAAAAGTGCATTTCATACAGTATTCATTAAAAATCATTGAAATTATATTATTATGTGAATATTTTGGTCCAAATTTCAGCAGGTATCAAATTAAATCAGAGGCGATTTCCATTTCGTCCATTTCGTGAAAAAATTTCCAATGCGTCTTTTAGGCCTACCGCTTGCAGACCGCTAATAGCCTTGATGAACGACGGCCATACAACGTCCTCCTATCTTCTCGAAACCAACGTAACTCACTTCATCGAAAATGGCTCTTAGACCGGGTTTAGTCAGGTCTAGTCTTTGTGCATTTAAAGTTCAACATGTCAAAGGTGGTGGGAATCTTGAATTTGTACGATATAGAAAGCCTAGATTCGTACCCAGGGCTGCAAGTAAGACTTACCGTGTCCAGGAGAGAAAGCCAGCAGATCCAGAAGAGGTTGAATTGATGAAAAACTGGGTACGAATATATGGGACACAAGTTAAATCTATAAGGTAATTATTCAAATCACTAGTCATAATCACTTGGTAATGTTTGAGGGGTGAAAGAAGATTCGGACCCAAGAAGATTCGGCCCATAGAAAAAAGTTGAGAAGATTCGGACCCAAGAAGATTCGGCCCAATCGAAAAGAAGACTCGGCCCAAATTTTACATTATGTTCACTGTGTTGATATTGTTGTTTTACTTAATGTTGCATAATAATTGCAGGTTCACTTTCAAATAACTTTAAAATTAATGACTGAAACTGCTTTTTTCATAGTTTTAGGGCATTATGCAAACCTGGTCATAAAAGACTTATAATGAATGTTTTGATAAATTTTGTAGTTGAATTTATCGTAATATTGCACATAGGTATAAATGTTGTTTTGCTTTAGTTGTTTTAATCTATTGCAAATTGTAATTTTTTAAGTTAACAACAATCTAAAGGAAAGGGAAACTAAGATTTTTTTTTTCTTATTTTCCTTTAGATTGTAATTATTAGTGGATTATTTTAACCGATTGACTATTTATGAAATGATTACTGATGAAATTGATAATAAATAGTGTTGTGTATTTCATATGTATGTGTGCGTTTTAGTTCATATTTGATCTTTGACACTGTCTGATATAATTATGCAAGGGGCGGTAGCATAGGATAGGCTGAAAAACAGTTTAGTTCAGCTCTTTGCTAAACGTCAATAAATTAAATGCACAATGAAATATTTAATCAAATGATTTATTCATCAGGACTAAGCAAAGCTTTATGTCAAGGGGTGGCAGGGGTTATGGTAAATATCGAGTTTCGTTAACCCTTTACCACACAATCCCATGTTCAAACGACCCTGAGCAAAAGGACTTTTGAAAACAATGAGGGAAAAGAAAAAATGCTGCAAAACAATATTTTCTCCTTTTCCCAAATTGTTTTCTACATTTTTATTTAGAGATAAATCGCATCATTTGAACCATAATTAGTTTGTTGTCTGCCACTGAGAAAAGTCTAATTTTTTTCTTGTTTGGTAAAGAGTGCACAGGGCATGTAGGGTAAATTGTTTTGAGGTCAAGTGTAAAAGATAATGGATACTGCAGAATGGTGTTTGTCACACCTTCACTCGGCTTTCTAGCCAACACCTGTCTTTGTCTATGTATCAGAGAAAAAACACAATGACAACCTTGTTGATCTCAATACTACTTAAAAAGTTGGGAAAAAAAAATAATATGGGAGCAAAAAAAGTAAATGTTAAAGTGCTATGTTCTGTACCTTTTGTTATCAAAACCTCCAACTCATTTAACATACGGACTGAATCTTCTCAAAAGTAGGATAAAAGTAACACATCTTTATCCTATGATAAATGGCCACAAAAGAACACGCTAACTTTGATCATTGTGTTCTGCAAAACTTCTATGAAAGATGATGGTTACTATCATGTTTCAAAAAACAATTCTATTCCTTTAGATATTTCTCTAAAAATACGATAAAGCATCGCAGGCCGAAACTTCTCAACCTCTGGGCCGAATCTTCTCAACTTTGGGGCCGAATCTTCTCGAAAATCGCTGGTCGGCCTTGGGCCGAATTTTCTTCGGTCCGAATCTTCTGACATCCATGTTTGAGTGGGTGGAAGAAGATTCGGACCCAAGTAGATTCGGCCCAATGAAAAAAAGAATGGAGAAAATTCGACCCAAGAAGATTTGGCCCAAATTAGAAGAAGGTTCGGCCCAAATACTAACTCTGTTGATATTGTGGTTTTCACTTACTGTTACATAATGAGTGAAGACTCACCAGAAAAGAATATATCCATTTTAAGATGTTGATATTAGTGGATAATTATGTATCTGGATTGACCACTTGTGAAACGATTTCTGTTGAAAAAAAAAAGGTGTCGGAGTTCTGCTGTTTGTGCATAAAAGTTGTGTTACAGCCAAGCGTCAGCATGCCATAACATCTGATATAATTACGTGAGCGGTGGTAGAACAGGATATGCTGAACACAGTTTAGTTTAACTCTTTGCAAAACCGATGCCCAATAAAATATTTAAATTAGCATGGACCAACGCGGGAGCCTACTCTTCATGTGTTATTGTTCTTGTGAAAAAAAAAAATGGTGCAAAATTTTCACCCTTTGGGTGGGGTTGATTTATGCTGTTTTGTAGTATTTTTCTAAATTATTTTTCTTGAATAAAGCTTTTTGAATTGTAGCCAACATAGTAAGAAACATGTGCACTTCACTTTCGAACAGAGACGAAGTCGTTTGCTGAGTAGAAAACACAATTGAAAAAAGGAAATAAGTTTTTTATAAGGAAAGAGAAGGTGCACGTCTGTAAAACTGGCTTATTTTTGTTCCTCAGCCCTTATTTTCATCAAAACACATTCAAGACTGCCTTTAACTCTTTACCAAACGACAAAATTTTAGACTTGACCAAATTGAAAGCATTTGCAGACGACAAAATAAATGTGACTTAAAGATTGAAATTTGTTCTGGGAAAGTTAGAAAACATTGTGGAAAAAGGAGAAAATACTGGTTACCAGCATTTTCTCCTTTTCCCACAATGTTTTCAAACTCTTTCTTTTTCAGGGTCGTTAAAAGTCGGGATTGTGTGGTAAAGAGTTAAATGGATGTAATCTATGTGTTTTTTTTACTTTTTCCCAACTCTGGTGAAACTGAAAGTGGAATTTTCAAAATGGTGGCGCCCATAATTTCTTCTTGTTGAACAAAATTTGATTTATTATTGCAAACTGTCACTGAACAGTCAGAAATCATATAAAAGTGAAAACAAAATATATCTTTTACATCTTTGTTATGTTTTTAAGTGAACGTTTCGTTTTATTCATTCCTGCTGGTTTCGCTATGTTATTCTTGACAGAAATCCTCCGATATTTGGATATTCTAAACTGTGATTAAAATACCAAGAGTTCTTTAACCACCCAAATATCTTACAGTCTCTCTTTTACTTTTAATCCTTGAAATCTTTGAGGAATCACATTAGCAAAGAAAACTATAGGGGAAAATAAGTAACACTTAAGCATGCAGTTTGCAGCATATAAAAAAAGCAGATCAGGCAGACAGCCATCTGCCAGTCCAGCTGAAGCATTTCTTTCCATTAATAAGAAACTCAAATGAATTTGGATCAAAATGGTCTTTGGAAAACATAGTGGGAAAATTAATTCTTCCCTCTTCTCAGTGTTCTTAGTATGATTATTCCTTCAAATTCATCCTTCTTTGTGCCTTCCTGGGTACAGCTGATCAATAAGTGTGTGTTTGTACGAGGGCTGTTTGATATGTAATGTGTATTGTACCACAGCGCGGTAACACTTTGCACGATTTCGTGGGTGATGATACGCTTGAATAGCTCTATTCAATACCTTTCCAATGGTATAAACACGAGCCTTCAGCTCCACATAGTTTTAAACTTATAGTCATTTCAATAGAGCTAGTAGTTGACCACTGTTGTAAAAATGGTTGGGAAACGGATTAAGAATATTAAAGAAATTAGAGCTTATATAAAAGTTCGCACAAAACTCGGTCATTCGGTAATGCAGATTTTTACTGAATTGGGGGAAGTTTATGGGTCTGATAAGGTATCTTATGAGACAGTTGGTAGTTGGAGAAAGAAATTTCTGACTAGCACAGAGTCCGTCAAAGATGCAGCAAAATCTGGCCGACCTGTGACTTTAGTCAGGGAAATAATTGAAAGTGATGGCAGATACATGATTCGTGATATTGCCAATGCTGTTGGCATATCGCTATCGTGGGTGCATTTCATTTTGAAGCGTATTTTGAAAGTACGAAAGATTTCTGCCAGATGGATACCTCATATATTGACAGATGACCAAAAATGGGTACGAGTACAAACCGCTAAGCAATTGCTCAAAATGTTTCCCAAATTCAATCAAAGAAAACTTGCAAACATTTTTACTGGTGACAAAACATGGGTTCACTATTTCGAACCAGTAAGAAAAATTAGAAACAAAATATGGCTAACTAAACACGGTAGAAGGCCTGTAGTTGCCAAAAGAAGCACAAGCACGAAGAAGGTTCTTTATTGCATATTCTTCTCATGTGATGGTATAGCTGTACAAATTCCGGTGCTGAAGGGCAAAAGTGTTACAGGTCGGTATTACCAAGATGTTATACTAAAAAAGGTCAAGAAATATTATCTTAAACGACGCCCAGTGTCAGGATCTAGGCATGTTCGTCTACTTCATGATAATGCTCCATCACATACATCTGAGCTTGTGAAGCAATTTTTGAAGTCGGAGAAGGTTACCGTCTTGCCACACCCACCATACTCTCCAGATCTAGCCCCATGCGACTTTTTCCTTTTTCCAAAACTTAAAAAGTTCTTATCTGGTCGTCGTTACAAGTCCCGACAAGCCCTTGGCTCAGCCATCAGTCAGTGCCTCAGAGGTCTACCTAAATCAGCGTACCGTGACACATTTCAGAAATAGATTCAGAGATTGAAATTATGTATTTCAAACCGCGGAGAATACTTTGAAGGGATGTAATGTTCATTTCACTATTTGAGTCGAATGCTTTTGAAATATCGTACAATACACATTACATATAGAACAACCCCCGTAAATACCACTAAATACCATTCATATCAAGGAATGAAATTACCCCTGGGATAGAAAAGAATAAATTCAGGTATACCATAGGCCTCTGAAACTCCATTGGTCTATCAAGGGATAACGAATTTTTCATTATCGGACACTGTTGCTATAAATAGCACATCGGGGATTCCCTTTGTATGGTATATAGTAAGAAAAGGTGTGCAACGAAATCGAAGAAAATTTTACGCCCGTCCCCTTTTAGCGATAATAATTAAACGGTAACGTATAAATGAACCTAGTTAACGCTGCAGATGGGTTCATTAATGATTTTTCTTCTGTACCCTGACCTTCAAAAGTTCCAAACGGCCTTTGCCATCAAGCAATGGCTCTCATCTCGAAAAAATTAAAAAGATCCATATTTTCCGGATTGCCATGCGCTGACGTCACACGATTTGTAATCCTGCAGTGAATAAGAATTTAATTCTTTTTTTCAAACATAGATCGAAAATTTTTTTGTTGGTGTATTGATGAAGTTATTAAATTTATCTTTTCATATAATCCAGTTTCACGATTTTCATCTCCCATTTCGCATGTTTTCAAATGCGTTTTTACCATTCATTGGTCAAAAGCTTTGGCGCGTCTTTTGATAGCAAAGTCACGTGAGTTATAATTCGCTGTTTCATAATGAATTGTGTGAAGTCAGCGCATGGCGATCCGGAAAATGTGGAAGCTTTTTAATTTTTTTGAGATGAGAGCTATTGCTTGATGGCAAGAGCCATTTGGAACTTTCGAGGGTCAGGGTACAGAGGAAAAATCATTTGTGAACTCATCTGCACCGGTAACTAGGATTATTTTTCCATTTTTTGTTAAATATTATCACTGATAGTAGACGGGGGTCAAATTTTCTTCGATTTCGTTGCACACCTTGTCTTACTATATACGATATAAAGGGAGTCACCAATGTGCTATTTATAGAAACAGTTTTGATGAAAATTTGAATATATATTCCGTGATATACAGGCGATGCACCAATGTGCTATAAGTGTTCAGTGATCGACCAAGGACAATTTTAGTGTTCCGTGATAAACCAATAGAGCTTCAAAGGCCTGTGGGTATACATTAGTTTTTAATAAGATTTTAGACATGCTTAAGGTCGGTAAATCCTTGATTGGTCACATTTCATTTGTGATTTTTTTTGTAAAGTGACACATCTCTGTGCTAGTTTTAAACATCAGTTTTTTTTTTTATAACAATACTGTTGCAGTTGAATGGCATACAAAATCTCAAACAAATGGCCACAGACATGGCCTGTATACATACATGTATCTGTTCTTTGTGTTTTAATCCATCCAATGAAGGGGAAAACAAAGCTTGAAATTGATTGCAGGGGGCGTTTCCCTCCCCTTCCCTGGCAATATGCTCACAGATGAACAAAACAACAATACATATACATGTACATTAGTTTCATAAACTTTGATAGAGCAGTAGAAGAAGATAAGAAGGCTGAGAAAGAGGAAAGGCACATTTTGAAGTCTGGTTTTACTTTTAAGTGCATTTAATTGTCAATTATTTGTTCACATACATGTACACATGGTCACTGTGCAAAATCAGTGCTCGGTGCATATTAAAAAAAAATGAATAAAAATATTGCATTGAATTGTAGAAATTATTTCTTGGTATTTTTCGTACAGTAAAGGTAATAGGACAGGCTGGTGTAAAAAGAAAAAGAATTGATTTTGATTTGATTAAATGTATGAGGTTAAGATGAAATTTACCACTTTTTCAGTGAAAATACTTGAGGTTTTTTTCAATGCATTGCAGCAGACTATACTAAAAAATTCATAAAAAATAAACCACTGGCATGATATGGAAAAAGGTAAGTTTTCTGAATTTCTCAAATGCTACTTGTGATATGAGGAAAGTTTCAGTTTTCTATTCCATTTAATAAAAAATGATTGTTCCATGCTATTTAAATGAATAATAATTCATCAGGACTGCAGCTAAGGTTCATCTCAATTTTAAGGGGCTTGGGTTACTACACAATACCCAGTTTTAAGATAACATCCGTGAGGAAATGAGCTTTTGAAAACATTGAGGAAAAAGGAGAAAATGCTGGTATCCAGCATTTTCTCTTTTTCCCACAATATTTTCTCAATGTTTGAGGGTTTTTTCCCAAACTTTTTAAGAAGTTATGACTTCTTAAAAAGTTTGCAAAAAAAACCTCGAATGAAAAAATGATAAGGAAGTAATGTTAAACCCATATGTTATTTTTATGGTTACTTTTTGTTTTTATCAACCTCCAAATTCATTCCACATTCGGGCCAAATCTTCTCAAAAGTGGGATGAAAGTCACGCAACTTTAGCCATCATAAATGGTAATTATAGAACACTGAAGAAATAGGAAATAGCAATTATACCTGCATACTTTATCACGCAAAAACGACGTAAAAACGCTTTCTTTACAATGAACATCTTCTTAACTCTTGAAGTCTTGTTCCACTACAGCATTTATGTATGAGCAATACCAGTACTTTTACGAATGGATTGGGAATTGTTTCCCAACTTGTAATGCGAACTCAATGGAATTCTAGAAATGCGATAAACGGTACAGGAACTTCGTACTATCACAGGATAATGACAAATCTATAAATGAACTGGATGCAATAAGCAAAGAATAATAAAAAATATTCTGCATGAATTCCCAACCAGGCTCAATTATGAACTCAAATGAACCAGCGTATATTCCAAATATCAAATATCAAGGCAAACATATCGGTCGCTGTCAGTTAAATACGATTCAGAGTAATATTCATTAAACATTAATTAGTAATTCACATAACATAAATCTATAACTAAACAATAGTAATTCAGACATACGAAAAAAAACCCAAGCATAACATATTCTTCATTGTGAATGAAATGTCTGTAACACGGAATGCAATATCTCAATATTAATGAATTCTTTCTGAACAGATGGCTTGAGCAATTTCTGTTCATGCCTTCGCTATAAAAGAACAATCTATGAAGAAAGACCTATAAAAAAACTTTAATTAACTTCATAGCACAAATATGTGTAAAAGAGATTCATAACTTGAACATTTACGCAATTAAGTAATGGAATCAAGCAGTAATACTGGCCACTTCTCAATCTGACCGATCACTGTCCAACTGCAACACACATATTTCTGTTGTCGTTGTTTTTGTGCGAACTGTTGTGGACGCCACTCAAAGAATTAAAGAAGAAGGACACATCATTTGTATTCGAAGTGCTTGTATGAACTCTGCCAGTTAGTCGTCATTTTTCCTGAAATAGAAAACAGACAAGCAGGTACAAAGAAAAAACGTACGCATTGCCCTCTCAAAGCTGATTGAACCTTGTACCAACTACATGTATAACATGCTTATCATGAATTCCATGCTTTATACCCTACAGATACATATCAAAGCATCATCGAACAAGGGAAAATAATTTCCTTCTAATTCGTTCCTCAAACGTAGGAAATTATATTTCTTTACTAAAGTCATATGTATTATGGCCCTCGGCAAGGCAGCCATTAAAAGACACTAAGGGAAACAAACAAAATGCTGAAACCCATTTTGTTTTTTCTTTTCAACAATGTTTTCTATACTTTCTAAGACAAACACCATTACTGATACATGTATTTTGTTACCTGCCTACAATAGATATGGACCAAGACTAAAAATTTGAATTTGTTTTTTTAAAGGTTTTAAAATTATTTATTTTACATTGATTGAGAAACAAGTTCTTGCAACGTAAACTAATCTCTCTCGATTCTGCTTCCTGGAAACTACACCAGTACTTGCCTCAAGTGTGTGGGCCAATGAACAGTTCCAAAGTTGACACCTACTCCGGGGTATCAAACTCAGGACCTTCTGGTTACGAGGCCGCTGCTCCCTCACGATCACAGACAGCACACAAATTTGATAAAGACTTTTAAGATTTTACTACAAAATGGTAGAAAACATAGTAATCAACATTTTCTCACGTTGTTTACAAAAGCCTTTTCCTCAGGGTCATGAAAACTTGGGTTTGTGTGGTAAAGGGTTAATATATGTTAAATTCTGGAATTTCTGGAACTGTGCTTAAATTGCTGGTATGAACACTGTAGATCAAGATCAAATGGCACAGAACTTGCAGTCTGATCTTGGATCCACAATGTGTGTTATTTTGTTACATATTCTAGCCAAAACAGCCTTACAAAAATTATTCAGCTATTTTTCCTAATTGAAACATTATCCCTCTACCACACTATCCCATGAATCAACAACTCAGAGGAAGATACCTTTTTAAAACATTTCTCCTTTTTTTTTCACAATGTGTTCAACCCCATTACAGGCAAATCCTATAATTTTGGCAATGTATAATGTAACATCTGCAAATGCTTTCAATTTAGGCCAGCCTAAAATTCTGTCACTTGATAAAGAGTTAATTTTGCACTCTATGGGTGAAGTTTTCTCAATTTCAGGGGTTACCTTGAAATGCATCATAAGAAGATGAAAGCCCTTGCTGCTTTAGAAGCAGAACCAGTGTTGTACTCAGAAGTGATTGCTGAAGTGAAGAGGAAAAATGATGCATTCAATTTAGAAACAGAGGAACTGAAGTAAGGACAACTATTGGTAGTGTTCTGCCTGGAATTATTCAGACTGTATTGGAATTTAATGCCCTTTTAAAAGCTTAGGTCATACCACTGCGGCCAGTGCACCTACACATGTGTTTCCTGGCTTTCTTACACCAGTACTAATGCATGTTTCTTTCCAGGCCACTGACTACTTTCTCAAATGCATCAGAGGTGAGATGCAAAAAAAATCACAATATGAAAGTTTACCCCAACCGGAAATCAAACCTACAGCCACCAGGTAACGTGTCAAACATGCTAACCACTGAGGTACACTACAGGGCTGATAATTCAGAATGGGAGCAATCGTGGCATAAACTAGTGGAAATAAGGGATATTTAGCACACAATCAAGTACTTTTACCACTCTGAGGAATTAGGCTTTTGAAAAATTGTGCAAAAAGGAGAAAATGCTGGTAACCAGCATTTTCTTCTTTCCCCATAATGTTTTCTACCCTTATGAAGACAAATATGATTATTGTAGCACCTTTTAATTTGTTGTCTGCAAATGCTTTCAGTTTGGACCAGTCTAAACTTTGGTCGGCTGGTAAAGAATTTGAAAAAATAAATGAGACAAATTCTTAACCTTTTACCAAGCAATCCTGGGTTTAAATGATCCTGGGGAGTTAATTTTTTTAAAACACTGTTGGACAAGGAAAAATTACTCATAATCAGTATTTTCTCCTGTTCCCAAAATGTTTTCTAAACTTTCAACATTTCAACCTTTTTTTAAATCTGTCATTTGGATTTGTTTTTTCCAGTCTGGACAAGTTTTACTGTCTTGTTAAGGGTTAGGTAAATTGGAATTAGACAAGGTCCCACAGGTCTGTGTGCGTTATGGTGGGAAAACTTTTTAAATCATGTGGACACCTTGGCACCACACTGCATGAAAATGGTTTACTCATTACGACACAATCCCGAGTATTAAGGACCCTGAAAGTGAGAGCCTCTGAAAACATTGTGGGAAAAGGAGGAAATGCTGGTCTGTCAGTGTTTTCTACCATTTGAAATAGAAATTTCATGTTTTGAATAACATTTAATTTGTTTTCTGCAACTGCTTTTAATTTTGACAAGGCGATGATTTTGATGCTTGATAAAGAGTTAATTCCTTGCCAGATGACAATGTTTTGGACTCGTCTGAATCCAAAACATTTGTAGAACCAATTTTTGTGTGGCTAAAATAATGGAAAATGTATTTGAAAGGGTAGAAAATACCTTGGGTAAAGGAGAAAATGCTGGTTACCAGCAATTGGTAAATAGTTAACCTTTCCAATTAATCCCAAATTTTTTCAGCCCTGAGGTATACTTGATTAACTAAGTTAACTAAGTGACCATTTTCTGTTGGTAAAAATATCCAGAATGATGCTGTAGAAGAAGGTGAAAACACTGATAACAAGCATTTTCTCCTGTTCCCACAAAGTTTTCTACCATTTGGTAAAGGGTCAAACTAACAAGACACACATCAGTCTTGAATTCTCATAATTTCCTTTTGTAACAGGAAGACATTACTTGCAGAGGTCCATGAAAGGGAGAAACTGATACAAGAAAAAATAGTGGAAAGAGATCATCGTGAAAAAGATGAAATGAGACAAAAGGCCATGGAAAAAGTGAAATTTGAGACGGTAAACAGACATTTTGGAATGACTTTACAATTGACAAACAGTGTTCAAACAATGGTCATTTTTTTGTATGTGAGGTTGGAATACAATGTCAACTTTCCTGTCTTAACTCTTTAATAGACTTTCACTACTTTAGTTGCTTTTGCGTGTCTGATCTTTAATCTACACTTTCCACTTTGTTGAGACAATTTTGACAATAGCAACCTTGAAACTGCGTTTATAAGGGTCCTATTTCTAGAATGAAAATGTTAGTTGGGTTTATTTGGCACTCAAAGGGTTTACAATACAATTTTTTCCCACAATATTATCTATCCTTTGTCAAACAAAATATATCATTATTATGTTCAATGAATATGGCCTCTGAACATTTCCAATCCAATTTTGAACTTTAGTGGAAAGCAGACTTTTCATTCTTTAGTCAGTCTGTGTGAATGTAGACTGTCCTTGATGGTGAATTTCAGTATTTTTGTAAGCAATACACTGTTTTCATTATAAAAGTTCTAGTTTGCTCATTTCTTGAAAAAGATGCCTGCATATATATCTTTGGCTGACAGTTAAATTGCATACCAGTTTGCTCTATAAACAAATTTTTAGCAATTCTGAAAACATCCATTTGAAATAGGAGTGATCAGTACAAAGTAAGATTTAAGCATTTACCACATACACCAGAGTTTTAACAGTCCATACCACAGGGGCAGGTAACCATGAAAACATTTTTATACAGGTATACCCTTTTCGATATAGAGTTTTTACTAAAAATCGATCTATTTCTAAAAAGAACTGCAGCCAAGCCTTGGCACCTGCTTATGGTGCTCATTCTTTTCCTACAAGTGAACATATCCACCTCATGAATTTGATTTTGCACACTTATCGTCTGTCCTGCAAACATCTACAATGTATGCACAAATTGTATATTTCGCAGGAGAACTTCAGAGAGTATTTCCATCCAGAAAACCTAGATGAAAAAATAGAGAGACTACTAAACACACGAGCAGCTTACACGTTTCCACTATCGGAGGATGGAGAAGTATCAAAAAAGCAGTCTACTGATGATTACTCAAAGGAAAGTGAATCTACAAAGAAAAAATGAAGAAGAGAGAGATTAATTCTTTATGAATCACATTAACTGTTATTTTCACATCTAATATTTGTACACTGTGAAAAATGTTTGCATTTTTCAAGTGAGATAGATCTATACAATCAAGTCAGATATGGACTAGCTGTAATAATGATGTCATGAGAGATGTTTACCACATCATAAAATGTTCACTGGCTAAATATTCATCCATACTCTATAAATATCTGTGGTATGTCAAAAATAAAAGTTATGAAGTTCACTGCTGAATTATAAGGATATAATTCACTGTTGGATTTCTATAAACTAATGAAAAGCATATAAGAAAGCCAATTATTTAAGCCCACTTTTTATTTCTCAGTTGCAGATGCTCTCAGTACAGACAAGTCTGAAAATTTAGTGTCTGACCGTTAAAGACTTAATTTAAATTTTTTGCAAGTGTTGCAGTTTTCACTGTTAAAGACCACGGATTTCTTGAACCAGATTATTACTATTACTGTGAAATCAGAACATGCAGTAGTTCCAGTGCTTTACTTACTTAATCCTTTACCAGAGTTTTGACAACCCTGAGAAAAAAAGAGATTGGAATCATTTTGGGAAAAGAAGAAAATGCTGGTACATTTCCTGCATTATTTCATACCCCAAGAGAGACAAATCTGATCATTTGAGCCTCGTTTAATATGCTGTCTGCAAATGCTTTCAATGTGGATGAGTCTGAAATTTTGTTGTCTGGTAGAGAGTTAAAGTATTTGCTTGAATCAGTGATACTTTTGAAAAAAACGTTTAGTTGCAGGTGTAGGTCTGTATTCACAAACTATTCTAGATGGCAGTCCTCAGGTCTTCTTCTCAGTCTACAAAGTACATGTAACACAATTTCTTATTGGCTAGACCATTTGATTTAGCCAGTCAGAAAATATGTTCCAGTCAAATTTAGAAAGTTCTTGACTTGGTATTGGTATGGAAATAAGAATGGTTTGTGAATATGAACCCAAGTTGTCAGTCTATTTATGAGCCGAGCGTGCAGGAGTTGAGAACAGGGGTTCATGGGTTCGATCTCTGGCTCGGTCAATTCTTTTCCAAGGATATATGATAGTCATTGCGACAGGATTCATTCCTCTCCCACCGCTGGTCATTGTTTCGACAATGGTTACGTGGGAAAGCAACCAGTTGCTTGGAAAGGAAATTGTGCAGAGGACTGGTAAAAGAGACTCCAGGAAAGCATGGATAGGTGCACTGGGCGACACAATGTAAGTGAAATAATGTTGAAAATGGCGTTAAACACCATACAATCAATCAATTAATATGTCTATCTATGGGTAAAAATAGTGTGACAGTAGTTCTGATCTCTTATTTAGTTCTGTTTCTGCTGCATCTCTTCCATATTGGTATTTCACTTTTCTTTCAAGCAAAATCGCTCATCTCAGATGTGCTTATTTGTTCATCATCAGATCCTGTTACCAACCTATTCTTATACCAAACAATTCTGAATATTTATGACCCTGAACAAGAAAACACTGGGGGAAAAGGAATAAAAGTTGGTTACCAGAATTTCCCCTTTTTCCACAATGTTTTCTGGTCTTCCTTAGACATCATGTCAGACACAATGTAATTTTTGTGTCGGCAAACACTTTCAATTTGAATCTGTCAAAAATTTTGTCATTTAGTACAGAGTTAAAGAAGTAACAAAGTGTGTTGATCTGATGTGCTATGAATATATCACTTGGGGAAGAGGTATGCTTGCTTTTGAATATATTTGTATAAGTTTGGGAAATTTATAACGTTTAAAATAAAATAAAAGATACCTATTTTTATTGATTTCATGTTGATTATTGGGCTTTCCTCTAGTTAAAGCGTTTTAACCATTTACACCACCATTCCCGACTTTAAAAAACTAGAGGAAAAAACACTTTGAAACTGGGAGAGGAAGAAAACCGGCATTTTCTCCTTTTCCCACAATGTTTTTTATCTTTTCAATGACAGCAATCATCATTTGAGCTACAATTGTTTTTGTTGTCTACAAATACTTTTAGTTTGGATACATCTTAAGATTTTCTTTTGGTAAAGATGTAACCATGTATCTAGAGGCAAAGTTCTGAAGAATCAGCTGGACGACCCATTGAAACTTTGTTCAGGGATTACCATTTTACCACAAAAACCATGCTCAAACGAGGAAAAATCCGTTTGAAAATAAGTGAACATTTTTAGCTCCACTGGCCAAAGGCCAGCGGGCTTATGTCATGGCCCGTCGTCCGTCCGTGCGTTAACTTTTTTTTCAAACTACTTCTTCTCTGAAACTGCCGATCCAAATTTGACGAAACTTCACAGAAATGATCCTGCCATGGTCCTCTTCAGAATTTCTTGAAAGAATTTGATTCCTTCAAAAACTCTGGTTGCCATGGCAACAAAACTAAAAAAATATTGAACATCTTTGAAAATCTTCTTGTCTGAAACCATAAGGCCCAGGGCTACCAAATTTGGCATGTAGCTTTATCTAATGGACCTCTATCAAATTCCTTGATATTATAGCCCTGGGGTCAAAATTGGCTCTGCCCCGGAGATCACAAGTTTAACATGGGCTGATATAGTGACTATAATTTAAAATAGTAATTAAGGGAAATAACTTGTTATACAAGATAAAGTTTGTTACTATTTACCTCCCTTGATTATCAAACTGCACTTGTACATTATTGGAGTTTGGTATTCAAGTTTTCTGGAGAGGAAATGTTCTGTTTTAAGGGAGAGTGATTTATTTTGATGCTAATGGTTATGCTCACATGAATGGAATGTTTAAAGTAAGGTTTCTATCACTCAAATTTTTTCAGAACTTTACCTTTCATGCTAATGAATAAACCTGCTTGTATTCACTGACATTATCTTTGCATTTAAAAAGATATGACTGTTTTTGTTTGGCAGGCGGGATGGAGGTTATGTTTTCAAAGTAAGTTTATTACCATACAGACTTTCTATGCTGTATGTTTCTGTCAATGCCAATTAAATGCATGATACGTTAATTTTACTCTTTAAGAAATGACAATTTTTTTTACTGTACCAAGTTTAAAGCCATTGCAAAAAGACAAATTGAATGTAGCTTAAATGACTATTTCTGTCTTTGATAGGTTAGGAAACGTAGTGGGAAAAGGAGAAAATACTGGCTGACAATATGTTGTCCTTTTCTCACAATGTTTTTGAAAGCCTTCTCGTTCAGTGTCATTAACACTTTAATTTGTGTGGTAAAGGGTTAAAAAGCCAGTGGAGCGATACAGGGCCACCATGGCCCTCTTGTTTTATGATATTTTCAGATATATTCATGGATCAACATACAAGAAAATTTTCTAAGAAACTAAGCATGCTGAACTAAGCATACATACGATACTTTTATCCTTTACCGACCTCTCCATGTTTTAACAATCCTGAAAAAAAAAAAATGCCCTACAAAACATTCTGGGAAGAGGTAAAAATACTGCTTTCCAGCATTTTCTCTTTTTTCCCACAATGTTTTCTACCATTTTGAAGACAAAATTTTGTTGTCTGCAAATGCTTTAAATTATGTATGTTTATGGTATTAAATATCATCTTCAACATTATTTCAGTTCTATCACCAGGGCCAGTGTTGTTCCTTGCTGGAGTTCCTTGTTACTAATACCAGTGCTTCGTTCTATAATCTCACCATGCCAGTGGCTGTTTTCCCACATAGCTATGGCTGAAACGCCGATTTGCGCTTGAATTGGACAATTTCATAATTTTGTTGTTTGGTAAAGGGTTACCCAAAAACAATATGAGAAATAAAATGCATTTTCTCCTCCAACCACGTTTTTAACGGCCTTCTACCTTGGGGTTGTAACACACAGCTGCATGGCACTGGTTTCTGAAAAGAAAAGGATATCAAGGAAACGGTATGTGATCACTTGTTCTATCAATTTTTAGGAAACAATGAACAAAAAGCTCATTTTCTCATGATAATCACCAAGCCTGCAAACTTAAGGGGCCATTTATCAACGTGTATACCGACGATAGTTGACCGCCGAACGGCAAGGTGACGTTTCAAAAGGGGGTCGACTCCTATATTAGCTTAAGACTGATAAACTTACAGTTACTTCCCTTTATTTACGTTGCAAACATATTCCATTCTAGATATTGCTCTGGTCTCAACGCTTCTTTTCCGTGTTTTTGCCTACTTCTTCGTCACCTGAAAGCAATGATTTAAATTGTGTGTCTGCTAACTCGACCGACCTTTTCTTTGAACCCTCTGTCTCTTGACCAGTTCTGGTATTCTGGTAAATTCTTCCAATCTGTCACGAGAGTACCTGAACCTGTGCAGCACGAGATGTTTCAATTCCGCGATATCAAATAGTAAGCATTTAACTGTAAGTTATGCAATTATTTTTTTACGTTTGAGAGATAATCACCAACAAAAATACGAAGGTCAAAATAGATCCCTGTTATAACGCCCAGCTTTTGTTTTCATGAAACAGTTTCAACAATATGTGATACGTGCAACCAGGGATCGTATATCTAATCTCTGGTGCAACATTAACTCGGATATCAAAATCAATATTTATAACTGAGATTTTACCTATAGTTCACTGGTGTACATGCTAGTTTGAGACTTTCTTCCAGAAGAGTGAAAGCGTGCCACCGGCTGGAAAGAGCCATCTAATATATGACCAGTAAGACATCATTGTCAAGCCCATTTATGTCCATTGTCCTTACCTTTTAATGCCAAGGCATCTCGCAGAAAGTTATTGGGTAACCGTTATTTAACTAGCTGGTGGCTTACTAAATGGCCATGTCAAGAAGACACTCCCCACCTCTTCGCCGTTATTCAAACCTCCGATCCCCTGCTCCATAGACGGAAGTCTTAGATCTTAAACTGCTAAATAAGATAATTTGAAAAAAAAGCAGCTATGGTGAAAAGCTAAATACGCCTTTTACGTACTATTTTAAAATTCTTTACACAGTAATAAACATGCTCATGGTAGCGAACGATGTAGATCAAAGATTACAAAGCGAATTCTACATACTGTCTAATCTTGTTCTACACTGTCCGCAAATGTACAATGGGTCGTTCGCTTGGAGCACCCTATGGGTTAACCACTAGACCACTGAGAATATGTCACAAATTTCCGAACACTGCTGATCCAAGGTAAGCTTTGAAAGCGACCTGTGTTGTTGCTGAGATCCCTTGTCTTCCCAGATATTCAAAAATCAGGGATCGTATGCGTACATGAATATACAGTCACATATATATATATTCAACAAAAAAAGTTAAGGAAATTGTGTTTGAGGGCTATGACAAAAGATCTAGAACATTCGGAGAATTTTGAATTTCACAGTATTATAAAGTGTTCATTTTTTTTTTTTTTTTTTTTTTCAAAAGGATGCTTTATTTGAGTTTATAGCACCAATAGTGGCTTAAATAATCACTGTCAAAGTTGACTGGTCTTCAAGTCATTTTTCGCAAAATTGCAATATTTTGATTGGTTTGAGTAAAGAGTGTCACTGTAGAGTCTCACCCGAAAAAGCCTTTTTAAAATTTGCTCTCAGGCTACTTACTCACCTCAGATGATTTGAGCAATACTTTCCAGGACTTTCCAGGCTGAGTCGACATTTCAGTTTTCAGATCAGTTCAATATCTCCATTGCTATCGTCCAGAAACGTCCAAGATTCTTTCATCAGAACAATGTTGCGCTCATTAACATTCCAGCCTGCTCACCAGAATATCTCCCTTTGAACATGTGTGGGACATTCTGGCACCGAGGGTTTAACGCAAAATACTGGTACCATCTCTAGGCTCTTGCTGTGGTGGTGTAGGAGAAATGAAGACTTGTTCCTCAGTTCCAAATCGCCAGAATTATTCAGCATATGTGAGGCCAGTGTACGTCCTTATTTTCCAATGAAGGGGGACACACTTGTTACTGTAGGGATATTTTGAACATTCTCGTCTTCCATACATGACATTTGAAGCTATCATGAGAAGGGAGTCACGTAAATTTCATGTGACAGTCAAAAGAACTCAATTTTAGGTTATAAAAACTTACAACGTATATTCATGACTTTGTTTTGCATAAAAACAGGGAATACTCTGTAGACACTTATTTTGCGAAAAATGATTGACCCCTGGGTTACTCGACACAGTGCCACAGCAAGGATATTATTGCTATAAATCTAAAGGAAACATTTTTTCAAGCAATGAAATGTATCTAACAAAATTAATAAAAATTTAATAATTTTTTGTTTTGGTAATGTTTTGGTCCATGGTTTTCTGAGATTTCTTTAACTTTTTTTTTTTGTTGAGTATATATACTCAACAAAACTGACTGTTAAAGAAAACTCAGAAAACCATGGAACAAAATACCCCAACGAACAATTATTCAATTTTTATTCATTTCATGAGATACATTTCATTGCTTGAAAAAATGTTTCCTTTAGCCTGATAGCACTAATATCCTGAGTACTGAGTATTTCCTCTTTTTATGCAAAACACTACCATAAATAAGCTTAAGCAAAGAAATTGCTTGAAATTCAATTCCTTTGAATGTCACATTATTTACGTAAATTCCTTCTCATGATGACAGCCTCAAATTTCACGCATGGAAGATGAGAATGTTCGAAATATCCCTTCTGTAACGAGTGTATCCCCCGTCTGTGGCAAATAAGGACTTGTACTGGCATTGCAAATGTCGAATATTCTGGCAATTTGGAGCTGAGGAACCAGCCTCCATTCCTCCTGTAGCACCACAGCAAGAGCGTGGGGGTGGTGACAGTATTCTACGTCGGTCGCTCAGTTCACAATGTCCCACACAGGTTCAAAGGGAGACATGTCTGGTGAGCGCGTCTGGCTAGTCAATAAGCACAATATTTTTCTAACTACAGAACCTTGGACGATAGCAATGGAGTTTTTTAACTGATTTGAAAGTTGAAATGTCCACTCAGTCGGGAAAGTATTGCTCAAATTATCTGAGATAGGTATATAGCCTTAGGGTCAATTAAAGGCTTTTTTGGGTGAGGCTCTACATTGATACTCATTACTCAATCAATATTGCAATTTTGCGAAAACTGGCGGGAAGACCAGTCAACTGCCGCGATCCTTCTGAAAAAAAAAAAGGAAACTTTGTAATGCTTTGAAATTCAAAGTTCTTAAAGTGTTTTACATCTTTTGTCATAGTGCCTCAAACATAATTTCTTTAACTTTTTTTTTTTTTTTGGTTGAGTAGGCCTACCTATGTCCGACCCTTCATATGCGACCTTCTATGAGATTTGATGTCAACAATAGGACTCGTCCAACAATTTTTTATGACACAATTTGTTGAAAATACTGACACCAATCAACGTAGATCTACATCTATTGAAACTTTGTCAAGTTCGAATGATAAAACTTGAATTATAATAAGTAGGCCCTACAGTTTGCCAAGAACGCTTAAATTGTGTAGACTAACACTTAGTCCATCACCATTATTTTTGTGGCGACCGGTGCCACTATATTTTTATTCGCTTTTGAAAAGTCCTGTGGAGATAGCCATATTGTTTACTGTATGGACTGGTTCAGTGTTGTTTTTTTTAACATACACGTAAAAATACTGTACTTTCATTACCAGATCGAGCCCATAGCAACTTTGTTTTTCTATTTGGACTGATTTTTTGTTTTTTAACATGTAAAATACCGTACTTTCATTGCCAGATCGATAAAAACCAGATCGTATCCCAGATGGCGCAGAGTAGGCAATGTTATGTAGTAGCACCACGTGGACCTCTACGAAGTTTGTCCAAGTGATGCCCTTGGCGTAAAAAAATTAACCCGCTGTAATTAATGTGCCCTTTATCAGAAACAACTGATTTGCGGCACCATTGATGTTATGCATCAGTATTTTCTTGTATTTACTTTTAATCAGTTTTTGCTATATACAGGTAATATAAGTTTGTTGACTTTTTTTTTGCCGGAAAAGATAGGGTTTTAACATCTAACAGAATCGTGCATTTTTTAGGGGAAGAGGCGGAAATGAAAATTAATATTGAAAATGAGGCTTGCGGATGACCGGAAGTTTATTCTACAGGCGAACTTTTCGTCCCGGAATCAAATTCAAAGACACTACGGACTTATTTTTTTTTCGAAGAAATAAGTTGGAAGGTTATGGAAGCTTCTTGTTTATAACATGGAAAACAGAAAGCGTTTTAGTAATTGTAGGATCTCAGACAAAGAGAACGAGTATATTATGATAATAATGATAGATCTACATCCGTGCCCCTTGAATGCCCTAAATGCAGAATAAACATAATCAGTCGTCTAGGTAGGTTAATCTTTCTCTAATTTAATAGAATAATGAGGAAACTGGTGTTAGAGTATTGAGATAGAACTGTATTGAAGTGGAAGATTTTTAAATCTTAAAATGCTACACGATGCTGCGAAATTTCAAACAAGTTTCTAGAAAATGCTCAATCACGTGGCATTTAGAGCGCAACTCCTCCAAGCCAAGTCCACTCAAGTTATAGGCTACCATTTTCACCGAACAAGAACCATCAGTTCACCAGAGCTCAAATGATTTCTGTCATTTAATGGTAGAAAGTATTGTTGGAAATGGAGAAAATGTTGGTTAATTCCATTTTCTCATTTTCTTACAAGGTTCGCATAAGCCTTCCTCTCCGGGGCCATTAAAATTTTGGATCATGCAGTAGCAAGTTGAATCAGGGATTGTATATAGGATCCCTGGTTAAATGCAGAGTGAATTCATAACAGTTGAAATGTAACAGTTATTGCCTGTGATTTCCTGTTGGTACATAGACAGGGTCCAAAAATTTCCAGAAAAGGCACTCGTCCTGCAGCACAAGTGCCTTCAAAAAAACACTTGCCCTGATTTGATCCTCACTTGTCCAACGGGAAAAACCCTTCTAGTTTAGGACTGACATTTTTTTTCAGACGAAACGGAAACACTCATTATATTGTCTTCCGTAGCAACGAACCTTAAATACCGGGTCTAATAACCGGTACCATTTATCAGGTCAAGTAATAGAAATTAATAAACACAAAACAACAAGGTTTTTCGAACTGGTTTATGTAAAGTGTTTGGGTTAGTATCATTTGTCGCGCATATTTAATAACCAAAAGCATATTAAAAGATTTTTATTTGCAATGAAAGATACCGAATTATATCAATAGGCTGCCTTGAAACCGGTCTATTTTTGGCGCGGGGACCAGCATGTTTTATATCCTGTTTCAATATTTGAATTCCTAAATAACCTTAATTCGTTTATTCGATAATGGAATAGTCATTTTATTTCTTGTAAGTTACATGTAACGTGAAAACTTATTTGCTTACTGCCTCCTATTTACCACTCGCCCTACCGGACGACCACGACTGATAATTCACTCGTCCTCATCCATTTCTTACTCGTAAATACGAGCGGACGAGTGGATTCTTTGGACCCTGATAGAGTATGGTCTGTATCATATTATGGTTATGACAATATGCAACATTTGTGTAAGTCGAGTAAAATTATCAATATCACACATAATTAGGACAAAGATCAAGCACTGACTTGTTTGAAGTTATCAGGTATCATGTTAAAATGCTAAGATGCTCAAGAAAATCTACAGCTCATTAATATTACTACATAAAAGAACCCTGTCCTCCATTTGTATTGCATTTTTTTTAGTAATTGTTGTTGTTCTTATTTTTAAGTCTTTAATCATTTCAGAAGGATTTTGAAGACATTCTTATTAAAGGAGAAAATGCAGGAAATCAGCATTTCTTCCTTTTGTCATAAAGATGCCCTCCCTTAAAAAAAAACAAATTTAAGCTTTTGAGTCAATTTTACTTTGTCATCTACAAGTGCTTCCAGTTTGGAGAAATCTTACAGTTTATCTTCAATAAAATAACCTAAGGAGCTAAATAAGTGAGCTAGACTATTTCAATTGATAGAAAGTTAAGCAGATATTGCAGTGCCTTGCTTATGCTGGTCAGATTGTCTGAAACACTGAAATAGAGGAATTCTAAGGTCAGATTACTTATTTGATCATGTCAGAACCATGCTCTTATTAAACTGTATTTCAAGTTGATATACAAAATTTTAGCAGGATGTTTGCAGTTTTCTAGGAGGTTGATCGTGTGTTACTCAATACCACATCCAATGTGAAAAAAATGTACAAAGGGAACTAGCTCAAAGTCAATTTCACACAGTATTTGATGATTGCTTCCCTTCAAAATGTGCCATCTTGTTTAACTTATTATCTGACAGTTAAAAATCTTAGCAGAGCACTGTAAAATATGGATAATCAATATAAATTGAGGTTCACAACAAAAACATATAAGAAATATCTCCTTTTGACTCATTATATTTTTATGTTATTATGCTTTAACTCTTTTAGCGCCAAATATATAAACTTGATCCTTTTCGATGCCTGAAAATAGAATCCACTGAGACTCAGAAGGATTTTTGTCTCATAGGCTTGACTAAACAAGCGGGCGGAATAGATCCAAGATCAGACTGCACCTTCTGTGCAGTCTGATCTTGATCTATGCCATCTGCAAAAGTCTCTGTTTTTGCCTATGGCGCCGAAAGGGTTAAGATATGCAGCATGTGAAAGAGGAAATGTGCTACATAATCATTTATTTAAGTTGATACTTGATACCCAAAATGTAGGCAATCTTGATTGTTAATACTAGGCATTCTGTTTCAGGTTCACAGTAGGTGCTGCTAAAAGTTTCAGCATTTATGAACACCAAATGAGTTTTTTCTGATATCTGGAGGGTAAGTCCTTACAGTTGGAAAAAGAGTAACTTTTTAACCAGATGACAAAATTTTAACCCTTAGGCTGCTGAGCATGACTCACTGACCTTTCGCGGACAGTGTGGATCAAGATCAGACTGCACAGAATGTGCAGTCTGATCTTAGATCTACACTGTCCAATAAGGAGATATTTTTCCCCAAAAAGTAAAGTTGAACTAGCATTACTCAGGTCTGTACTATTGCCTTGAAATTTTAACTTAGCAGGATAAGGGTTAACATTGCCATCGGCAGATGTTTTGAGAGGACAAGTTAAATGGGACTGTAACTCTTTACCAAACAAAAAAAAAATTTACACTGGTCTTTTTTGAAAGCATTTGCAGATGACAATTTAAATGTGTTTGACATAAGAGATTTGTATTTAAAAAGAGTAGAAAATGTTGTGGATAAAGGAGGAAATGCTGATTACCAGCATTTTCTTCTGTTTCCATAATGTTTTCAAATGACTTCTTTGTTAGGGTCATTAAAACTTTGGATTGTTTAGTAATGGGTTAATGATGTGTGTCTTTAAAAGGGTTGGAAATATTGGGCGGAAGGGGTAACGTATTAGTTACCAGTATTTGCTTCCTTTTCCACAATGTTTACAAAATAAAGTACCTGTCTTCTTGTTCAGCATCTGAAAAGGACATTGTACATGATTGTCTCACATATAATTAGTTATGAAAAAAAAAAGGAACTGCTAATATTTGTCAAAAGATTGAGTAAGGCAACAGAAAGCCTTCTTGTAATGAATGGATAGATTTATGGCATGAATCAAGGTATGTTTCAAGCTGTGAAAACATGGCAGAAAAAGGGGAAATTACTGCAAGCAGGATCTCTTTTTACTGCCATATTGGTTTCAAAAGTGGTCTGCCCATAAGACAGTAATCTACAAGAACCTGTGAGTTAATCAACCCCTTACCACTCATTCTTGAGTTTTAATGACCTTGATGAAGAAGGAAGAAGGCTTTTAAACCCATTGTGGGGAAATGAGATTATGCTGGTAACCAACACTTTCTTCTTTTCCCATATATTCAATCCTTTCAAAAGTACACCCTATCTTTAGAGCCATATTTTAATGGTGTGTCATCTACAAATGCTGTCAATTTAGAAACCTATGAGATTTCGTAGTCGTTTGGTAAAGAGTTAAAATCAGTATGTTGAGTATGATGATGACTTATGTAATATAACTCTTATACTACTAAATAAGTGAAATGTAACTTTCAAGCCGTGCTGGTAAAAACCCAGATTTTGCTATTTCAATGGTATTTTTTTTTAAAGATATCTCCTTATCGGACATTGCAGATCCAAGGTAAGACTGCAAGTTCTATGCAGTCTGATCTTGATCTACACTGTCCACAAAAGGTCCTTGAGTCATGCTTAGCAGCCTAAGAGTTAAAAGGTTTACTCTTAACAGAGAAAAAAACTTCAGACTTCTCCATTTCTAAAGCCCCAGCAGACAACCAGTTTAATGTGATTCAAATGATGACATTTGTATTTGAAAGAGTAGAAAACATTGTGGAAAACAGAGAAATTGATAGTTACCAACCATCACCTTGTTCCAGTTGCTTCCAGATAAAAAGACAGTAAAACTTGTCCTAGTGGCAACCTCTACTAGGTAAGCAATCTGTATTAACCCTTTACCACACAATGACGACTTTTAACACCCCTGATAGAGAAGGCTTTTGAAAACATTGTGGGAAAAGGAGAAAATGCTGGTTACCAGCATTTTCTCCTTTACCCACAGTGTTTTCTACCCTATCAAAGAAAAATCATTTCATATGAGCCACATTGAAACTGTCATCTGCAAATGCTTTCAATTCAGACAGGTCTAAAATTTGTCGTGTGGTAAAGGGTTAAACATGTATATTGAGTTCCTAAAGAAGTATAAAACAGTGAAATGTACCTGCATTAAGCAATCACCTGTCTGTAACAAACACATTTTGAGATTCCCTGGGTGCTGGCTTTAAACAAGTTTGACTGTAATACATAGATAAATGGAATGGACCTTTTTAATCAGGAAAAACAGCCAAAATGTTATTTTGTGGTATTGTTGGCCAGCATAATAAAAGAAACATTCTATAGTAGAAGACAGTGTAGCTCAATGATCTGTGCAGTCTAATCTTGATCTACACAGTTATCATAAGCACCTTAAGCAGGGTTCAGCGCTTCAAGGGTTAATTAACTCTATGTCAGAGAACAAAGTTTTGGACTCAACCACATTGAAAGCATTTGCAGACAACAAATAAATAGTGGCTCAGTTTACAAAATTTCTTTTGAATAGGATAGAAATCATTGTGGGGAAAAAAGGAAAATGCTGGTTCCCTTCTTCTTTTTGTTTCTACAGTTTTTTTTCAAAAGCATTTTTCCTCAGGGTCATTAATACACTAGATTTCTTGTAAAGGATTAACAACAATCATATGTTAAATGAAATATTTTAACTCCCTCTTTCCTAGTTGTTTGTTTGCAAAACCCCCATCAGGCTAGATTGTCTGAGAATCAATATCTTTAAATATTTAATGCATACTGACACCAGTTCCTAAGTATTAGAAAGATTCCAAGAAATACAGATTAATTTGTTTCTGTTTTTCAACCCTTAATTTACTTGATCTTCCTTCCTATGGTGACTTTATTGATGTTTATTTAGCAGAGTTATCTCATGACAGGGTGAAGTAAACTTGCAGCAGACCACTGAAAATACATGTATCCCTTTAGCTCTTTACCAAACAACAAAATTTTTGACATGCCAAAATTGAAAGCATTTGCAGACAACAAATTAAAGCTGGCTCAAATGACGAAAATAGTCCTTGATAGGGTAAAAAACATTGTGGGAAAAGGAGAAAATGCTGGTTACCACCATTTTTCTCCTTTTCCAACAGTGTTTTCTTAAGCTTCCTTCCACAGGGTCGTTAAAAGTCATGATTGTTTAGTAAGGGGTTAAAAGATGGATAATCATTCAAGATGAAATAAGTTTAAATTCTTTACCAAATGACAAAATCGTAGATTGGTCTAATATGAAAGCAATTATTGCAGAAAACAAATTGAATATGACTCAGTCAGTTACACGAATTTGTCTTTCAAAGGGCAGAAACATTTGCGAGAAAAGGAGAAAATGATGATAACCAGCATTTTTGCCTTTTTCCACAATGTTTTCAAAAGCTTTCTTCCTGACGTTTGCTGAAAGTCTGAATTGTGTAGTAAACGGTTAACTCTTTACCAGACAATTCTGAGTTTTAATGATCAAGAGGTAGATGCCTTTTGAAAATATTACAGGAAAAGGAGAAAATGCTGCTTACCAGCATTTACTCCTTTTCCCACAATATTTTCTACCCTTTCAAAGAATACCACCAACCAAGCCATGTTTATTTTGGTGTCAGTAAATGCTTTCATTTTCAACATCTGTCAAATATTTTCAAGTGGTAAAGAGTTAATTCATAAATGTATGTAAAAACATGATAGCAAATGGAGAAATCGTAACAAGCAATTTCTCCTGCTGCTACAATGTTTGCAGAAGTAGCATTCTGATAAGTTAAAAAGATGTATAGAGGAGTTAATGTAGGAATTTTGGTAAAAAGTCTAGCAATTTTGTTAAAAGTTTTGTTTCTGTACAATATAAAACTTTATTGCTTATTTTCTAATAGATATAACATTACATCTTTTTCAGAGTATCTTAATTCTTTCAGGTCAAATTTTTAAACTCAACATTTTTTTTATGGCAGAAAACACAATTCACTGAAACCGAGAAAGATTTTAATCCTGTAGGCTTGACTAAACGAGCAGATGAAATAGATCCAAAATCAGACTGCATGTTCTGATTACTTATGTCTAAAAAGTCACAGCAAAGCAGACAGTGAAGATGAAAGATCAGACTGCATATTCTCTGCAAGCTGATCTTGATCTACACTGTCCCCAAAGGAAGCTAAAGTTGTGAAAGGTGCTTTGAAGGTTGAAGTTTCTTTATGATCTCAACGAACGTGTGAGAAGTAGGCACATTAGTACCTGGGGCAAGTTCTTGTAGATCAAACTTGAACAGATTGCACAGAACATGCAGTATAGGCCCACTTTTGTATATAAAACTCAAGTGAGTTTTGCTCAAACTTTCAATTTTATTTGTGCTTCTGCTAGTGCAGTAACGAGAATTTGAAGACTGTCATTTGATACAAAGAAGGAAAGAGAAGTTTGAAGAAGTTAAAAAGTTGCTTGGCGAAATGTATTATATCAATTGTGTGTATACTTTTGAAATTTTATGCCCAGCTGAGTTAAGCATGAAAAAATTTTCATAAGCACCTACTCTGATCATGGTTGTGTTCTTCCCTCTACCCTATAACATATTCTAGGCAATATAGTCTTGAAAATCTTTTTCTGAAATACTTCCAGTTTCTTCATCAACTGTTTGTCAGATGAAGAAATCTGTCTTGAACAGGGTAGAAAAAATTGTGAGGAAAATTGAGGGGAAAAAATGGGCTTTTTTTTCTCACAATTTTCAAAAGTTTTCTCCTTCAGGGCTGTAGAAAGGTACGATGGTTTGGTCAAGGTTTAAGTGCTCTAAAAATGTACTCTTTCCCAAAAGACAAATTTTAGCCACTTCCAAATTGCGCTCAGTTGCGAGCGACATATTTTAAAGTCATACAAATGAACTTAACATCTTTGACAGCATAGAAAACATTGTGGGAAAAGGAGAAAATGCTGGTTACCAGCATTTTCTCTTTTTCTTAAAGTGTTTTCAAAGGGCTTCTTCCTCAATATTTTGAAAACATGGGAGTCTTTGGTAAATACTTTTAAAAGCATCTTTTCCAATCACATTAGTTGATGATGCACACGAAACTTTGACAGTTTTTGCTACATACATCTTGTTGATAGTGCACCCAGTGGCCCAACAAACACTTTAATAATTCAGTTTAAAAGATTTAACCCTTTAGCACACAACAAAATTTAAGACTTGTCAAAATTAATGTCACTTGCAAATGATTAATTCCTTGTATCTCAAAGACAATGTCTGTTTTTGCAATGGAAGAAAAAAATATGAGTAAAAGAGAAAATGCTGGTTACCAGCATTTTCTCCTTTTCCCACAATGTTTTCTAGAGCCTTCATCATCAGGGTTGTTTAAACAGCATTGTTTGGAAAAGGGTTAAAGAGGATGCAGCTCTAACTACATTATAAAGCACAGCTGCAATTAAATCCAGTTGTTTCTTTTGCACTCTGAGACTCAGTTGTCCCTTTACCACTTGACAAAATTTTAGACATGTCCAACTCAAAAGCATTTGCAGATGACAAATTAGATGTAGCTCAAACAATGGAAATTGCCTTTGAAAGACAAGAAAACAAAAGGGGAAAAATGCTTGTTACCACTGTTTTCTCCTTTTCTCACAATAATTTCAAAGGTCTTTTTCCCTAGTGTTGCTAAAACTTGGTAATGTGTGGTAGAGGGTTAACCCTTATGGTGTTAAATAGATGAATTGGTCATTGTTAGTCAGTTCTGAAAATTCATAATTCCAATATCAAGACTTTTGTTGTCAGAATATATGGCAAAAAGGTGGACAGGGCTTATCCAAGATCAGACCACAAGTTCTGTTAAGTCTGATCTGATCTTGATCTGCACTATCCACTTTTTTTTCAGTTTCAGAGGTTCAGCTGTACAAGGGCTAAAAGATAAGCAACCACAGTCCTGTCAAGAGAGAATACAAAATCAAAAAGAAAGATAATGAGGATCTAGTCTAAAATTTAAGTTTTTGTTCAGTCCTTAAACAGTTACCAAATAATCTCATGTTTTAACGAGCTGAGGATGAGGTGTCTTGAAAATATTGTAGGGAAAGGGGAAAATGTTGGTAACCAGCAGTTCCTTCTTTTCTAAAGTTGTTTTCTAATGCCATAATTTTAACCAGATCAGCTGCAAATACTTTCTATGTGGGTGAGTCTTTAATTTTGTTGTCAATTACAGTATATAATGAAAATGTAATTTATGTTTGTAACATCAAAAGGAGCTGTATGTCCTGGTGTACTTTCATTAAACCCTCAAAGCACCCATAACGTAACGGATATTTTGGTCTAGAATAAGATCCAGGTAACTGAGATTTCATGGTTGCTTTTGGCTACGCTGTTTCAGCATAGTGAACAGTGTAGATCAAAGATCAGACTGCACATTTTGTGCAGTCTGATCTTGATCAATGCCGGCCGCAAAAGCAACTATAGTCATCAAAGGCGCTTCAAATAAGGGTTAACATACACTAAAATTACTTCGATTACCATAGTATTACATGCATGTGAGATTTCAATCCCCTGCAGCAGATAGATGGAGTGGGTCATGGGCTTAAATACTGAAAGTACTGACAGACTAGAGAATATGGAATAAGTAGCCTTTGTAAAAATAAAAAAAAAAAAAACTTTATTGGTCCATACAAGGTTGAAGAAAAATGATCCAGTCTGATTACAAAGTCTGATCCAGTTTGATCCGGTCACTTTTACCCATTGCTCATAGCCATTCACTTATCACAATATGATATACCATGAAAAAAAAAAATTCTGTTGATCTCTAATTAAAAAAAGCAAATAAAGAGCATATGAATTTGATGATTTGGCATTTGAATACTTCCTAGAGTTTACTTGTAGATAAACTTTCAATGCATTTTCTTGTTGCCGAGCCCCTGTAGCTGAGTCGGTAGCGTGCAGGACTTGAGATCAGCGGGTCGTGGATTCGATCCCTGGCTCAGCCAATTTCTCTCCGAGGATTGATGATAGCCATTCCGACAGGATTCATTCCTCTCCCACCACTGACCATTGTTTCGACGATGGTTATGTGGGAAAGCAGCCAGTGGCCTGGAAAGAAAATTGTGCTGAGTGTTGGTAAAAGAGACTCCAGGAAAGCATGGAAAGGTGCACTGGCCACAGGGATATAACTGAAATAATGATGAAAATGGCGTTAAACACCATACAATCAGTCAATCAATCTTTTTCTTATTGGTTGGACAAACTCATAGCTAGATTAGACCTACAACACCAGCGATAAAAGATTGTAGGAAAGAAAGAATCAGGATAAAAAGTATCAGCAAAAAAGTATCAGGAAAAATAATATCAGTTGCTAAAGAGAGACAGTCAGTGTGGTATAATGCTCAAAATATTAAGTTCATAGGTTATACTGACTTTGTTAAGAAAAAAAAAGTGATATTTGTACACTTTTCTTTTTACTTTTTCTGGCCTGAGATTGGGAAGAAATGTGCCAACACTCAAGTTTGGTTGTTGATATGTGCAAGAGATAGAGGTATAACAATAGTAATTAAAATGTTTTTGATTTGTGTTTATCTATTTGTGTTACTTTTGTAATTTGCAATCTGCATAATCCTACTTGAGGTCTAATATTCACTTTGATTAAGTCATTATTATGGCCAAACTGTTTCTAATATGTTGTCTTGAATCGTCATTTTATTTCATTTCTGATTGATCTGTAACTTTCACTTTACTCACTGTTTGTGAGTTTTACAAAGTTAATTGTTTATTCTAACATGACATGTGAATTCGTCGCTATAAACACAGTGCAACGAAAGCGTGGTAAAATCTATGTCATACTATATAGAGTGACGTCATTCTATATAGAGTGATGTCATTCTGTATAAAGTAAGTAAGTAAGTTATTCAGTGGAATATAATCTGCATCCGCGTTTTTACTCTGAGTATGAACTTGTTATCCCCCATCAAAGGCGGAGGGATATAGTTTTAGCGTTGTCCGTCCGTCCGTCCGTGTGTCTGTCCAGGAGAAGATCTCCAATACCATTGGACAGAATTTCGTGAAACTTTATACATGTGTACAAAAACCCATTCCGCCGAGACACTTTTTTTTTGATTTGATGAAAAATGGCTGACCGGGAGTGATTTTAAGTTATGTGGTCAAGTGAATTTTTCGGCAGGGGATATCATTTCAACAAAATTGCTTGTTTTCCTTTCATTTAGAGTTGGTCATGTTAGAATCGAAATAATCTTCTTTCTATCGTGGTTTATCGTTCAATAAACTACGGTTGTGAGTTATGAGGCACAATAAATAATCCACAAGGGAGATAGCCCGAGTGGTTTATTTATTGCGCCTCATAACTCACAATGTGGTTTATAGAAAGAAGATTATTTCTTAAACCAACCTAGCAACTAGCATTTTGAGTTTGCTAAAATGTCATAGATTAATTACCTAAAGTATCAGAATCATAATTATATGATTTAAAGTAAATATTGATAAGTATCACAACTTTGACAGAAGCTGATTCTTTTTTTCCCCGATATCTTTTTTCCTAGCAAAAATTGATACTTTTTCTGATACTTATTTTCCTGATACTTTCTTTCTGATTACTGCGAAAAACATGAGGATGAAAAGGTTATGTTCGGATAAGTAAAGATGAGCCTTATTTGCGTAGGTCACTGACTTAATTTACATACACGAAAACATCATGTACCTTATCATTGACATCTTAATCATTCTATGACTATGTAAGTACACATTGTTCAAATTGGTGTGGTAGTGATTTTGTAGTTCATGTCAATATTGTCATATAACAGATTTACAATTTCTAACAGAAAGAATTATTTTCTGTTGTGCAGTATTTGGCAACTGTAGTTTTTTTTTGTTTACATTTGAATCTGGGTCACTCTCAGTGACAATGGACTAACAATACTCAGGAAGAGGAGTTTTTAAAGTACAGTGATAAAAGGGGATATTACTCATAACCAGCATTTTTTCCTTTTTCCATGGCCTTTTCAACCTTTTCTAATACAAATCTTATCATTTTAGCTACACTGCTTTGTCCCATAAACATTCTTTCAGTTTTAACAAGGGTAAACTTTTGTTGTTTTGCATAGAATGAATTGTTTGATCAAATGATGACACAGTATGAAGAGCATGGAAATTCAGAAACACAATGAGAAATACTGCTGAACATTTAAAGCACTCTTAACCCATAAAAGGCTTTTCATTACTTTATATGCCTAATGGCTAGGGTAGCTCAAGATCAGACTGCACAAATAAGGCAGTCTTACCTATGATCTACACTGTTGGCTTTGCAAAAACATTTTACACAAGCAGCATTTAAATTGCAGTTATTTGGGTCTTATTTCTAGACTGAGAATGTCTGTTTGGTTGATTTGGCTAAGATTTTGCTCTCTAAGCAAATGAAATTGATACTAGCTTAGTCTTGACAGGCATTATTTATTGACTCTTTATGAAACAAAAAAATGTCTGACTTCCAAATTGAAAGCATTTGCAGACAAGTCAAATGTGGCTCAAATGATGAAATTTGCCTCTGAAAAGATACAAAACATTGTGGGAATAGGAGAAAATGCTAGTAACCAGCATTTTCTCTTTTTCCCACAATGTTTTCATTAGCTTTCTTCATCAGGGTTGTTAAAACTTGGGACTTTTTGGGAAAGGGTTAAGACGACTTTGACAGATTTTCTTGATCATTCTACTCTGTACCAGACAACAATATTGTAGACTTGTCTAACCTGAAAGCATTTGCTGACAACAAATGTGGCGCAAATGATGAGATTTGTGTCTTAAAGTGTAGAAAATATTCTGAGTATAGAGAAGATAATGCTAAATGGCATTTTCTTTTTCCCCACAGTATTTTCAAAAGCCTTCTTCCTCAGGATTGTTAAAAGAAAGCTTGTTTGGTAAAGGTATAATTCATTACCAAACATCATAATTATAGACTTGTCCAAATTGAAAGCATTTGCAGATGACAAAGTGGATCAACAGATGAAGTTTGTCTTTAATAGGATAGCCCCTCTAAAACAAAGAGGGAAAAGACGAAAATGCTGGTTACCAGCATTTTCTCCTTTTCCTACAGTGATTTCCAAAGCCTTCTTTCTCTAGGTTGGTAAAACTCTGGATTGTTTGGTAAATGGTTAAACTATCAGTCTAGATCAGGATCAGATCTCTGACTAACAACACTAACATAACACATTCAAAATGAATTATCAATTTGTGAACTTGTAAGTAAAAGCCTTTAAATCTATTATGACATAATAACTTCTGACAGATAGCATTTCTTCCACAAGAAAGCAATTTGTCTGGGTTTCCTGTCTATAGATTTGTTCTGACACTAATTAATTTGGAAAATGACTTATACAGTGCTGATATACTTGTACTAAGTACATGTACTATGAAATTTACCAAATCTACCAAAAAAAACAGCCAACAGGGTTTTGACTGAACTTTCTCATAAGTTGGGGTCATTTGTCCACCTTTGAACAAATTGAAAGAGGCAAACATTTGAATAATGGCAGACTTTTGGAGATTTGGGGTCCACATTTAAAGAAACAGAGGGTGAAGTAAGCTAAAAACCCTAAACCAGAAAAAAAGTTTATATTTTTGTCTGTGGAGTAAGATGACAAAACATGAATTATGTAACTAATGTCAAAATCATGATGTTGAGTATGATGTCATCAACCCATGTTTAGTGAGAAGCAGATTTCACAGAAAAGGAGATCTTGTTTGTTGCAAGATGACAGAATAAGTTTGTTCGTTGGTATTGGAGTCTAACGCTGTTTTAACATCCAAGGTCATTATCATGGCGGCCAGTGCAACTATGCATGTGTTTCCTAGCTCTCTCACACCAGTACTGACACATTACATGCATCAGAGGTGAGAGGCAAAAAATCCCAGGAAAGAAAGTTTGCAGCAACCAGGTATCAAACCTGCAACCACCTAGTCACAAGTTTAAAGTTTAAACTAAGTCACAAGTCAGATATGCTTACCACTGAGCTACCCAGCCAGGTAATCAGAAGAAGACACGAAAACCTTACAAAACATTTGGCTTTGCAGTAACACTAGCATTAAAATTATATACATTTATTGGTTAATCTACAGTTACACAACAACTTATAAAGCTGTTCGTTTTAAAAATGAATGACTGGGTTTGTACGAGAGTTGTTACCCAATGTTGTAATCATGATGTAACCAAGTTCAAGCTTATCAGTGTTATCAATTTCACTTCCAAATATGGAACAGTATCTTTATAAACAGATTAAACAGTCTGCATATACTTTCCTTTCTGTCTGTAAGCCAGGTACAATGTTAGTTCACTGTAGAGGATTAATCCCAGCCCATGATGACATCCTTTCCAGAGTTTATGGCTCTTGCTTGCCATTCATTTCAGGTGACTTTTAAACAACGTCTAAAAATTGTCTAGGAAACAAAAAAAGTCTAATAGATTGACAGACCAAGTACAATATTATTTATAGTGAAAGGTGCTGAGCTGGCATCGGATGTTGTTATGACTACCCTAAAACACTTAAAGTTCGTTTCAGCTTTGTGAAATTGTTCTACCTAAACATATTACCTCTTCATTAAATGACAAAATTTGGATTTGTCCATTGTAAAAGAATCTGCAGAAGGCAAATTAGATTGTGGCTGAAATGATGCAATTTGTCTTTTTAAGGTAACTTTGATAACCATCATTTTGTCCTTCTCCCATGATGTTTTCAAAGCCTTTTACATGAGGATTGTTAAAAGTTGGAATTGTGTGTTAAAGGGTTAAGGAGGATAAATATATACAAGAGCAATTTAATGATAATGACTGACAAAATTAACACTGAAAGTGTTCAGTTGCTTATTGCTAGACTTAGTGTCAAATATGAGAAATCTAAATGATAAGATTTGATGTGGTTACTGAGTAATTAACACCTTACACTCACATGCCTTGGTTGTTCTTGCTGAAAGCATGATTACCTAATTGTGATGACATGGTCATTCAAGGTGTTTGGGAACAATTGTCTTGGGAAAGTAATAGATTTTGCTAATCTACTCTCAGGAAAATTATCTGTACAACAACCATGAAAGCTTGGATGTATATTAGATTTTCTGTCTTTGTTTTTCAGTTTTGTAAATTTTTTACCTTCTCAAACAATCTTGTGTTTTAACAGCCTCTTAGGAAAAAGACTTTTGAAAACATCAGGGGAAAAGGAAAACATGATTGGTATGAGTATGTTTTCCTTTCCCACAACATTTTTCTCTGTTTTTCCATCATTTTACCTTTCTTAATAAGTTGTAGTCTGCGAATGCTTTCATATATGGACAAGTGTAAAATTTTGTTGACTGTTAAAGAGTTGTGATGGTCATTTAGATTACATACTGTTATCTGGGCTCTGTTGACCAGTGTCATGTTGAGAATTCGTAGATAAGCTGTAACTATAGTAATCTGAAGGTTGAAGAGTAGACTGACCTATAAAGATATATGTTTCTCTAGTCTTATTTTATTTGAATTCCTTGGTATGATGGAGACAACCAGTGCTGTGACTTGGTATGATGGGATTTTTAAGGGTCTCTATGAAGAGTCACTCAGGCCCTTATTTCATGAAGCTCGGAAACACTTTGCACAAGGAGATTTTAATGGTGGCAAAGAAATATTTAAAAGAGCTGCTGATAAAGCAGATGATTTCCCAAGAGACAAACAGATATTGGAATCAATGATTAAGGAAGTGATCTGTTATCAGGATAATAAAATTCAAGAAAATGTTTTGCCATGTAATGATATTATGTGGATGGAAGTGGCAGATAGAAAACTGCGGAGATTGGATGAATCTTTGTATAATCTTCCTCAAGGGGTATTCTTCCTTGACATTGGTAGGCCAGGTGAAAATGGATATGTGCGTCTTGTTGGACGCAAAATTCTGTCTGATTTATGGATAGAACAAAAGATACCAGAGATATTTTGCAGTTTTGTGACAGCAGACATGATACTAGGTCTGTATGTCAATCAAAGACTGAGTGATTCTGATGTGACCATCCACTATCATCCATTAAAACCTGCAGAGAAATTAAGAGTCATGGAAGACATTATAATGAAACATGGCATAAATGCTGAACTGACATTTCCATTTCCTCTCATACGCAAGTCAACCAAATGTGAATGGGGTTCTCCACCTGAAGGTTGGGTTGTGGATAATGCTTTTGATGTTATGTTAGGATGTGGTGAGGAGAGGATAAGAGCCTATTCAATACAATTTATACAGAATTCTTGTATCTCAAAGCCCATCCTTTACGACCCTGCATGTTCTACTGGTGTTTTTCTATCAACTCTGCAGAAAGCCTTTCCTGAGAGTTACACCATTGCACAAGATCTAAGTCAGCAGATGACAGATATTGCACGAGAAAGGGTTAATGAAGCTCACTGTGCCAATGCCCTTTCACCACAGATTCAGTGTGGGCATGCAGATATTTGCTATGTTCGTTTTCTGAATTCTGAGGTTGTCAGAACTGAAGAGGCAGAGAGGATCCTTGAGGCTTTGCTGCCAACTGTTAAAGATGGTGGATACATTATTGCATTTGGCCACACACCTGTGCTATTGTCATCTGCTAATTTTAGATGTGTTGATGGATTTGAATTGAAACAGAGTGTTGGGGTATCTATGGAGAAAACAGGCATTTTTCAGTATTATGTCATACAACGAAAGGACAGAAAATAATCATTTTCTAGACAATTGCCCTGTAGCCATCTATTCGATAGAAACAAAAACAGTAATACTTTTACATGGTTGTCTTTTTTAGAGCTTCAATTCCAAGCTTCTTTGTTTTCTGTATTTAATCAGTAATAACAATCTTCCAGCATGAGTTTTATACCATTTTTAACTATAATTCAGACAATACATTTCCAGATAATTTAGTCACAATGTTTTCATTCACATGCAATCATGATCGTCCATATTTGACAAAGATGTTTTCAAAGTCATCTGCTAAAAACTATTTTCTGCAGGTTAAATTGGAAGCCAAATATTCAAAAAAGTAATAAAAACTAGTATAGACAGGTCTTTTTTAAATATAACTCAGTTGCTTCTGCAAAGAGCTTATAGTTCAAGATCAGCCTACACAGAACATGCAGCCTAAATATAGTTGCGCTCTGTCCAACATTTTTTATGACAGGCTTGTAAAAACTGTCTTGAAACTGAATTACAAATTTTGTCCTTATTCTAACAAACAGTGTACAATTCATAACCACACTGTAAAATTCTAGAGCTGTTCAAATTTAAAGCATTTATAGGCAACAAATTTGATGCCACTAAATTGATGGAATTTGGCTCTAAGTAGGATGGAAAACATTGTCAGAAAGGGAGAAAATAATGGTTTTCAGTAGTTCTTTTTCTTGGCTTTGTTACTATTTTGGATTGTTTAGTTTATTGTTTATTCCATATTTTTGGAGATCTCGTGGTTGCTCACTCACTGACAGACCTAGCAATTAATTGGCAGAAAGTATGTCACAATCTGTGAGACAATGACAAAATTGAGCGTGAAAATGTTTGCATAAGCTGAACAGAATCCATTAACAGTTCTTGAAGAGAGTTCTGTAATCCATCATGTGCAAGACAATTTTAGGCATATTGGCAATTTTACAATCTCTCAACCCATTAATAGACAATCCCAAGTTTTGACAACCCTGAGGAAGATAAGCCTTCTTAAAGCATTGTGGGAAAAGGAGTAAATGTGAGTAACCAGCATTTCTCCTACAATGGTTTGTACCCTATCAAAGACAAATTCCCTTATTTGAGCAACATTTTAAATGTTATCTGCAAATGATTTCAATTTGGATCAGTCTACATTTTTGTCTTGTGGTAAAGAGTTAAATACATCCATCTGTTGGAAAAGCCATTGCCATGCAAGTATTTTTTCACATAGCTGTATTATAAAGCTGCCTTTTGGCCTACTTTTTGGCAACAGTCTCAAATAAATAATATTTTGCTATTTGTAAAAACTGTGGACATTTTTGTTATTAGGGCCTCTGTGTTTTCCTGTAACTCATTACTGTACATGTTACATGTATTTCAGACACATCATTAAAAGCAGCATATACTGCTCCTTTTTTATGGTACGTTGGATTAACAATTAATCTTGAAAAATATATCAGATTGAAAATCTCACTTTTCAACAATATGCAAGACAATGAGGAAAAAAAGGACGCCTCTGTGCAGTCTGATCAAGTCTAAACTGCCTACATAAACGATTCACAGGTGCAAGGGTAAAAGAGGCAATGGAAAGGTGAAATTATTGCATGATGAGATTTTTGCTGCCGATCAAATGTCCAGTTATTGTTGTTCAGTGGTAGCATACAACCCTAATAATATAAGGATTGGGAGGTTGAATTTCTTGCTCTGCCAAAGTTCTGTCAGAGCTGTTGTATCATTGTATCTGGATTCATTTCTTTTCTTTTGACTTTTCATTGTTTTGATTTTGTTTCTTTGGAAAAGCAGCCAATGGTTTGGGAAAAATGGTGTGTTTAGCACTTGTAAAGAAACACCTGGATCATGGACACAAACAGAAAAATCAGCCAATCTACTGGTAATCAACTCAGCAATATGTTTGAGGTTGTCATGGGACACTGGCAAACTTTTCTCATGAAAAAGTCACTGAAGTACTTTCATTGTCTCAAAAAACTCTTCCAAGGAATGATGCTTTCAAACACAGTATCAACTGTTGTTTATGCAGTAACAAAAATGCATTTAAATGTAATATATATGAATCTGATCTCAGTCACACTTTTCTGGAGCTCTGAGTAGCTCAAATCATTTGAATGGATTTTATATAAGGAAGTATATCAACATCTTTTTTTGCTGTAAACAGGTTTATCAGTGTTGCTTTTGAAATTTCCTGCACTGTAGATCCAGGGTCAGAAGTAAAACCTTTGTAAAAGAAAACTAAGCTATTTATCAAAGAATCCAGCATTTTTATGACCCTGAGGAAGGTGCGTTTGAAAACTTCATTGGAAATGGAGAAGATTTGCTCATTCCTAAAATATCAAATCATTTTGGCCACATGTAAGTTGTTGTCTCCTAGTGCTTCTCTCAATAAGGATAAGTCTATTTTTTGTCTGGTAAAGTGTTAACATTAGAAGGGCTATCATTTTACCCATTGGACAAGGTTAGAAATAGAGTGACAGGCTTAACTGACCAAATGACAGAATTCTAATCTTGTCCTAACTGAAAGCATTTACAGAGGACAAAATAAATATGTCTAAAGAAATGGAATATCCTTTTCAAAGGGTAGAAAACATTGTGGGAAAAGGAGAAAATGCTGGCTACCAGCATTTTCTTCTTTTCCAACAGTGTTTTCCAAAGCCTTCTTCCTCAAGGTCATGTTTGGTAAATGGTTGTTTCTGTTCAAATCATTTTATTCAGGTCCTTCAACTCAGCCTAGTGTCTATAATGGTCCGAGTTATACTGATGATTGGTCTGTAATGAAAGGTAGTAATTATTTAGGACGTAATTGTCTTCAAAGATCAAACAGTGACAATATTAATCTTCTTCTTAACCTTCCACACAGAATGAATAAAATAAATGTTTTCAGTATGTAGAAAAAGTACCTCTATTGTTTTTCTGATACTGTTTTGGCAAGAGTATATCATTGGTACAAGACAGTAGACACATGACAGACACTGATTTGATTGATTGTCGATTGATTGTATTTGAGTTTAACGCTGTTTTAAAAGCTTAGGTCATATCACAGCGGTCAGTGCACCGATGCATGTGTTTCCTGGTTTTTCTCACCTGATTTTAGTACACCAGTACTGACACAACTTTCTTTCCAAGTCACTGACTACTTTTCTCACATGCATCAGGGTTGAGAGGCAAAAAATCTTCCTCACACCAGTACTGACACAACTTTCTTTCCAAGTCACCAACTACTTTTCTTATGTGCATCAACCGACTATCAAACTCGCAACCGCCAGATCATGAATCAGATACGGTAACTTACTGAGCTAACCGGGCAGACACACATTGATTTGATTGCTAGTTTTGTTTAGATTGACCTGCATCTATGCCGTCATTGAAAAGGAACCCTTAGTCATCCTAAGCATTTTAACTCTTAACCAAACAACAAAATTTTAGACTTGTCCAAACTGAAAGCATTCACTGGCAACAAATTAAAGGTGGCTCACAGGACAAAATATGTCCTTGTTGGGGAAGAAAACATGGTAGGAAAAGGAGAAAATGCTGGTTACCAGTATTTTCTTCATTTCATACAATGTTTTCAAAAGGCTACTCTTCTCAAGGTCATTAGAACTCAGGATTGAGTTGTAAAGAGTTAATGTCTATGTCACTTTGTTGCTGCAGATTGTAATTGTAATTTTTTGTCAAGATACAAATAAATAGCAATTTGATGCTAATAGTAAACAGTTTTTGTTCCAGTTATTTCTCTATCCTTGTCTATCAACACGTTACCAGCTGCAGACAACATTTTGAAGAAAGAAAGAATGTTGCAAAAGGAGAAATTGCTTTTAATGAGCAATCTCTCCTTTTGCCATGGTGTGTTCACACGTTTCTCATGTCCATGCTCAGATTATTTCCAATTTAAATGACTGGTAGAGACTTTTAAAAAAAATACAATCCTTATTCGCATGGTAAAACCAAACAATCTAGTGTTTTTAAGACTTGGGGGAAAGAAAGCTTTTGAAAACATCTTGGGACAAGGAGAAAATGCTATTTACAAGCATTTTCTCCCTCTCCCTAACTGATTGTTACCGTTTCAAAGACAAATTCTATCTCTAGAGCTACATGTAATTTGTCATCTGCAAATGGTAAGACTCTTTGGATCCTGATCTTTGATCCACAAAATCTAACCACTAAATTCTATACCATAAATATTTAGTCCCTTATTGTGAAATTCAATAAACAGACTTCAAAAGACAATCTGATTTTTTAGCTGCACTGTTTTTGGAGAAAAGGTGAAGGTATTTTCATAGCCCTGTAGTCATCTGCTTCCTTGTCAGTTTAAAACATAATCGTCTGTATTGTCAACCTTCCTAAACTTTGACATTTTATAATTTCTCTCTTATTTCTACAGATATTTACTTCAAACTCCAATTGTTAAATATTAAAAAAGGAACCCATATAACAGGAAAAAGTAGCCATAAAAAAAAATGACTTGGTTATGTCCCCTTTTTGACTTAGAATTTTCACTGAACATTACTCTATTGCAGCTGAGCTTTGGCACCTGCATGCTGTGCTCTTGTTTCATCATGAAAGAGATAAACAAAAAAAGGCTCATGACATAAGAGACATTTTTGTGTGTGTCTAACCTTTAACCACATGACAAGAACTGTCCAAATCTGAAGCATAATTATGCAGATGACAAATTCATTGTGGCTAAAATTGTGTAAGTTGGCTTTCATAGGGTAGAAAACAGTGTGGGAAAAGGAGAAAATGCTGGTTACCAGCATTTTCTTCTTTTCCCACAATATTTTCATAAGTCTTCTTTCATAAGGTCGTTAAAAGTCGGTTTTGTGTAGTAAAAGGCTAAATCATGTTTTAGCAGGCTTTCATCAAAATCTAAATTTATCACAGTAATGGCTCAATTATTCTTTGTTTCCTTAGTTTTATCAGTACTTGGCTAGGGTGCTGTTTTGTCTTACCCAAGGGCACATACATTTGATCAGCACCACTGACATGGATGGAACCTAAAAAAGCCTCTGAGTTACAAACCCTGATTGTATGGTGTTGAACACCACTTTCAACATTATTTCAGTTACATGGCTGGGGCCAGTGCTCCTTTTCATGCTTTCTTGAAGTTTCTTTTTACAAATACTTCACATTATTTACTTCCCAAGCCACTGGCTGCTTCCCCAGCCGAGCCCCGGTAGCTCAGTCGGTAACGTGCAGGACTTGAGAACACGGGGTCCAGGGTTCGATCCCTGGCTACGACCCCTGGCTCGGCCAATTTCTTTCCGAGGATTGATGATAGTCACTGGGACAGGATTCATTCCTCTCCCACCGCTGACCATTGTCTCGACGATGATTATGTGGGAAAGCAGCCAGTGGCTTGGAAAGAAAAATTGTGCGGAGTACTGGTAAAAGAGACTCCAGGAAAGCATGGATAGGTGCACTGGCCGCCGCGATATAACTGAAATAATGTTGAAAACGGCGTTAAACACCATACAATCAATCAATCAACTGCTTCCCCACATAACCATCATCAAAATAATTATCAGCAGTCGGAGAGGAATGAATCCTGTTGGGATGGCTGGCTATCATCAATCCTCAGAAAGATATT
The DNA here is from genome assembly GCA_946811185.2 of Hippopus hippopus. Taxonomy (NCBI): domain Eukaryota; kingdom Metazoa; phylum Mollusca; class Bivalvia; order Cardiida; family Cardiidae; genus Hippopus; species Hippopus hippopus. Next base: position 23,385,472 of record OX328106.1, on the reverse strand, counting down.
GCCCAACCTGGGGATTGTAAAATCAAACCCCTGGTTTCAACTCATGTATGTTACAGACTGTGCTCAGTATGTCCATTCTCCAGATACCTGTCCAGATACAAAAAAAAAAAAGCGTCGGCAGTGTATTATAGGTCATGTGCTAAAATCTATTCATTTCTATGTATTTCCTGATAGTCCAGATCATCACAGTACGAAATCATTCATGAAAATAGTCCCAAGTACTTTTTCATTCTTGAAATTACACTCTACATAATCATGTTTGTGCGGCTGGTCTTTGGCTGTCTGCGATCAAGGATTCCTGAAAAACTATCCTTTTATTTATGGGTTTATAGCATATATTTTTTCACTTTCGTAACTTTAGTTATATAAGACTGTTAAAAATACTCAGAGTTTGGGACAGTTTACCTATTTTGTACATGCAATGCTGTATTATATGAAATGTTGGCGATTTTGGTGACAGAGACATAACGATGTCTTTAACCCAAGGCATTGGAATTTTATAAATGAGAAATTACTCCTTTAATGGACAATTTACGTAGAGTTACATAATGACATGGCAAAATAAATGACAAAATAAGTCTCTGACAACACACATGTACAGTGAATAAGGTTTCGCGTACTACATCAAGTAATATAAAAAATAAACGACAGACATTTAACGACAACACTTGCATGTATTTGTACTAAAACACATTTTTCAAAATTGATTATGTATATCTGTTGATGGACTTGACCTTGAGGATTCATTATGTTTCAACTAAATGTTTGTAGTACCAAACTTTGATCAACAGAAAAGGTGTACCAGTAAACGTGAAACCTCTATCAGGACCAGGTCTTATTGTGCATTCATATGGACACATCAAATTGTAAACTCAGTCAAGAAAACTGTTGAAACCATAATTCAGTGCACTTACCTGACTTCAATATTCCTGACTGCATTTATCATTATTCATTTTCTACAACAAACATACTAAGCCTGTGAAACGCAGATGCTATTCTAAATAGAAACAGGGTGTATAGAGATGGCAATAAAATCTTTTGTCTTGACTTTTAAAAAACAGTTGTGCATGTTTTTGTATGCAGAATGTTTAACATACTTGACAATTCTAAACGTCCAACCTCTGAATATTATTATTATTGTGCAATCACCATTTCATGCTAACGCCAAAGCATGTTTTGCTTGCAGTTGTTCAAACCTACATTAATTACGATTGTTTTCGCTTTAACTGTATTTGTTTTCATGTACTTTCTAGTATGTTTATGCGTGAAGAAAATGTGTTAACGTTCTTGACTTGAATATTTGCAACAATGATTAAATAGTTGTCCGTAGTTGGATATTGAAATTAACATATGGGTAAGTAATTTTCCAATTTCAAATATCTTGGCAAATAAAAAATGACAAAGTTTAGGGTTACAAGCCGATTTTATCTCACGCGAAATGGTCAATCTTTCCCAACCCACTTTGAGACAGGCAATTTTTTGCCATTTTCTAGCGATCATCGGTATTTTATGACCATCAAAGTCCATCTTCCCATCTAGATATTGGTCAAATGACATAAAACTGTTTGTAAATTATTAAAATCATGGCATTTTAGAAAGAAGACAAAGAAAAACAACTGCAACAGAGAAAAAATGAAAATGCCAAATAAACTGACTTTGAGTGCAACACATAAATCTGACAGTATTCTAGCGGTGTTTCATGTAAGACTGTAGACACACATGTGTACAAGTTGGCTTCTTTACAAAAGAAGCCAGGAGAGGTCAGCATCAATGTTTTCAAATAGTTTATTGGCTTTTAATTTCAATATATTTTGGTACATGTAAACAAACAAGTAAAAAAGCCACCGCGTAGAAACCTCATATGCTTTATATGACGGTCATTTGACCTTCTTGCTACATTTTCAAGGTGCATGATCTTGTCCAGCAGTCTTCTTTCTCTTTTTTAACAAAATTCTTCTTATTTTTACTTCTGCTTAGATTTATTTGCTTAATGAAAAATTACAATTATTTGAGAGGTCATTTGCAGCCATGGCAAATTAATATAACAAATCTTTTCTGAAATTCGTCATATAAAAATAAACCACGTCTATTTCCTGTTTCGGTTTTTTTATTTACAAAACCATGACGAAACAGACTGTGTATCAGAACAATTTCGCAAGTAAAATGGATTTAGACAACAAATTCTGTGGCAGTCTGCCTTTTAAACTCACCACTGTTGGAGAGGTTTGATGACCTCTCCAATAAAAGGAAGCAAGCATAGCCAAGTGCAGTAATACTTGCTAGATCTGATAATGGAATCCAGAATGATCACAATAAGGGGATTTGCATTACAAATACACTAAAAAAGGATTTATTCCATTCATTTTACACAACTTAGAGCTGAACTGTTGTTGAAACTACACAGGTAAAGAAAAATAGAAATCCTAGATAAAAGCTGCTAGATTTTCTTTTCACAATCTTTCTGAACTGTCCATCTAAAGCATTACAACCAAGGGAAAGTGACTGTATAAACTTGGTAACTGGATTGCAAGCACAATTCATGTCAAGTTGTGTATTTCTAGCTATATTTTTCTATTACCTGTAAGTATTTCCTTTTGGTGTAAGAATAAATGCAATTCATGGAAATGCCAAGATTTCTAAAAGTCATCTTTGCAACACTGTTGTTCTGTTCTAGCAGTCAGCTTACAGTTGTGAACAAATAGAGGGTATTACCCAAACGTGTTTTCGGTACCACTCTCCATAGACTTGAGATCTGGAGTGTTTTGGCCATGGACATTCCCTAGAAAACCTCAGTATGTTGGAAGAGAATCAAACCCAGCACCTCTGGATAACTATCCCAATACCTTAATGCTACGTTTACGCTATCTTTTTGGCAGCCCCATTTGTCCGAAAAGTAGTGAGCCATGTGTTTTTTGTAGTTTTTTTCTCCGTGTACCAAGTTTAGTAAGGTCTAGCTAGGTTTCTTTACAGTACCTCACAGTATTCGTGACAAGCCATGGAAGAAAGGGGTTGCTTAGTTCCATGTTTCATAAAGATCTACCATGGTTCGACCTGCTTTCTACCACGGAGGCACATACCTTCCATCCTGACCCGTCAAGTTCTGATCAGCACTGTCACATTTCTAAAGTTCCTATCAAGGTCCAACACATTTTTCACATCCTGTCAAGGTTTTCCAGAGATGAAACGTGGTGTGTGGGCATTTTTGGAGCATGTTTGTGTCCATATTTTAAAAAGAGTGCCTCCCAAGGAGTAAATTTCATTGTAGTCAAAGAGTTTGCCTTGTCACCATGACATGCAAAGATGAAGGTTTTGTTTTTGTATATTTGCTTGGTGCATACAATCTTTGTCTCGGAGAGATTGAGAATTACAGCAAGGACAGAATGCCACATTGCAGTAGGCAAAATGCAAGAGAAGAAGGAGAATGAGAAAACCAAGGTCCTTGTGGGTGAGCAAATGGATACAGAAAAAAGGAAGCAACACCTCAGCCACTGCTCAACAGTTTTCACCAGAAAGTTTTCCACTGAAAATAAACATGTATCAACCAATTCCAGAACTATCAAAGGATGCCTCCAGAGCTCCTTTGACAAATTCCTGGAAGGGCAACACTGCTTATTGAGAGACAGGACACAAGGTACTGCTTTGCCATACAACCTTGCCACAAATTATTCCTGACTCTGAGACATCTGATCAACAGTGACCATAAGAGACAAATAGTCATCACTTTCCTGTGCATTTCAGTGTAGTAAAGCAACCAGATCTGCCATATTGTGGAAGAGGTGTGAAATGCATTGTAGAAGCATTCACTAAGTGGTCGCTGTTCCTGTGGTACCAGATGAATGGTGAGCCCTCGTTCCGGAGTTGAGAGACATCAGCCCTCAAGGATCATCAGGTTGAATCTGGTCCTCCACTGGTGGCAGTGGTGCAATGAAGATGGATCATGTTTTTCTTTTGTAAATCGCAAAATGCCAACTTTGACTTCTTTGACTCATTTTCCTATCGCAGCTTTTATTTGCTACGAGACCATGCATGTCCGTTTAGGCCATACTAGAGCGCAATGCACCATGGCAAGCTGGATCCATGAACCGGCACATGCCTTGATATGTCTTGATAGAACGCAACAAAACAGCTTGGACATAGCTGAGCTTGCCAGGAGAAACATGAAGAAACACAACACATCCTAACAAGGCTTGATGAACCATGGGAAACTGGTGAAAATAGTGCTTCCACGTCCCAACACAGATCGTCTCTGAGTCTTGTTACGGCTTATTACATGCTTGTAAGTTCTGTTACGATCAACCCATGTCAGTCAAAAAATCTGGCACAGCAGCGATGGCAACCATGGTCTGACAAGTTTACTTATCACATTCCTCTGCATTGAATTACATCAATCCCTTTTCATCCCATTATCTTCCACTAGGTGGCATTCTTCAAATACAAACCTGTCTGATCTGGGCATTCTGGCTACAGAACCAGACTACTTCTTTAAACTGAAAACTGTTACTTCAAATTTCAAAATAAAATAAACGTTTACTCAATAAAATGCAACCTGGTACGATTCATTCAGCTATTGTCAGCTAGCATGTAACCTGTGCACCGGTCAGTTATAAAAACAACCCTACAATGTTGGGTAATAGCTTTGGTATAAGCCCAGACACTTCCTGTTGATAAGTGTGTGGAAAAACCCTGCACAAATCCTGGTTTCCCAAAAGTCTATATTTAGAAACTGCATTCAAAGATGTCCAGTAAAAAAATAGTATCTGTGAAAACCATTTTTTGATTTTGAAATAACTAAATTTTTTTAAGAAATTTAGAGCGAAAAACAGGCTACATGTTTCCACAGATATATTGTTTATAGCCATTTTCTCCATTGCTTCTTTATTAATAAAAACAGCGTATCCATATTTATTCTGTACAGGATGGTGATGCGTCATAGCAGACAGGTCGAATCTTAGAAGAATATGAAATGCGCAGACAACGGTTTCGTCCACAATTATGTGAAACATGACTGCTGGCAACATGGGCTGGCAACATGGTGTAAATGTAGCATAACCTGTGACTGGCTATGCAGTGAAACTCCCTTTTAAGGACTCTCTAATGGTGTTTAAGTATTTGGAAAAAAACATTGGTACACAAATGCCTCATAAACTGTAAGGTAATGGTTTATATAATTTGCTACCTTTGCAACCAATAAATTCAAAGGTCTTACAAGGAGTGAACCTATACCAACCAACAATGGTTATGTCCTGGAAGGGACCTATAGAGCTCTTCATTATTTTTTTTTTTAATTTATCCTGCTAATTGCTGGCAAGGAAAATAGCAAATTATTTGGGTGCCATTGACCTTGACCACCAATAGCACCAAAATAAACACACTGCAAATAAAAACATGCATAATTATATCAGCCTTTATCACACAATTCAAATGTGGCCTACCTATAATAATTTACTTTGGCTGAATAAATCAAAATACAGCATAAATATTTTAAGTATTGTTGCATATTCTAACAGGAACAATCAGACTGGCTGAGATTTACTAGATAGTCTGTAGGTGGAATTGCAATTTGTGTTTAGAATGGTAGATGAATACAGAGACTTTGATGTTGAACTTGAAGCTGTGGAAATGACAGCCTGATAATGCAGTATAAGGAAAGGATATTTTGCAAGTTAAACAAATAAAAGGAAAGAGTTTACAAATGTTGAATGAACTGTGGATAAAATAGTACCAGTTGTTAAAATATACTGCTATGTATTTTGTGAATTTACTCAGTATGAAAAAGCTACACAAAGGTTTTGAATACCAAATAACTCCAGGCCTTCATGCCTTCAAGTGCATTGGTATATGTTAATGTTGTTGATATACGGGGAGAGAGTATGGAAAGCAAGAAAAAGAAGGAGAGTTTGGGGAGAGGGAGAATCACACAATCATGCATGACATCAAAATGTAACTACATGTAATTATCTTCATAAGAGGCATTTTTGTGTAAAAACACTAATACACCCATAATGAGCCAAGAATCCCCATAACCCCTCACCACAAAAGCCCAAGTTTTAAAGACCCTGAAAGATAGGCAACTAGCATTTCTTCATAACCAGCATTTCTGCCTCTTCACACAATGTTTCCTACCCTATCAAAAACCGAAATCATCCCTTGAACTACATTGATTTTGTTGCCTGCAAATTGCTATCAATTTGGTTCAACACAAATATGCCCATGGTGTCAGGGACATGAACTCCAGGAATAGGGTAACTGATGGTGGGATGGTTCCTCTCACTTCTTCTATAGCTTATGTCAATATACATGTACTTTTTGTAGATTAACTGAACACTATGATATGACTGTATGGACAAGCAAACCACTATCTTCATGTATGTTTTGTTGCACTCAGTAAATCCTTGGAGCTCTTTATTAATAAAATGAACCTTTTCCGTTAAGATAAACATCCAAGTAACGCTGTTTCAAAATTGTTTTGACCGGAATATGTTACCAGGTAGCAGACATTGTAGACCATAGATCGGAGGGGACGTTTTTTGCTGTGATCTGCAAAAGCAGTTTAAGCTGGTTCCAGCATTGTACAGGTTAATCTTACAGATATTTCAGACAGGTGATTTTACTAGTGATTACTTGTAATTTTCCAATTAACGCTGCAGCTATCCGGCATTTTGATTTTCAGCTCTATACGGAATTACTTCTAACAGTGACCTTGACATATATCCTATCTTATCCTTTTTCACCCCCAATGTAATCAAAGAAACAGTACACCCTGTAGCTCAGGGTTACGAGTGTATGTTTTGCAGTATAGAATGTTTGAAAGAGATTATTAATTAACATCAGTTGATGCTTAATCAATATGTGTGGGAATGCTTACTGAATTACCATTAACACATCACCTTCTGTATTCAAATTTGAATCATCTTGCATAAGACCTCTTTTGCCGCAATATTTTTATTACGGTTGCTGAGCATTTTACCCTTATCACATGGATGGATTTTATATTGCTATTAAATTTCTTCATGTCTCACACCGTTTTTAATAACATTTGTTTTTCTTGGGTTTTAAACATACGGTTGCATGTCTGAAAGGGTTATCTATGTTGAGCTGGTAATGAAGTTTTTTGTGAGGACCTGTATTATATTGGGACTATGTGTGACATATCAAATCAAGGCAAATTTGCAATCCTGAACATGATTGTTACAGACATAGCAAGTGACAGGCTTTAATTGACAGAGCTATTTGGTGTGCTGTATTCTTTATACTCTGGATTTTATCGAAGTTGAAATATAATTTAAAGGAAAACCATGACTTTTAAGCAAGGTAAGGTCTTCATCTTTACTCTTTTTACAGCTTTATCATTCAATCAAGTTGTTGTTTGCTTTACATGGTAGCCTGTAATTCAAACTTTCCAAAATATTAAACAATTTACAGAAAAGTAAATCTTTTGAAGGAAAGGAAAAAACATTTTCTTGCATCATTTTGAATTCAACTGCTTTTTACAGAAAATTGCTGCATTTTTTTTTAAAACAAACTTTTTTTATGCAGAGTTGCTAAAATTCTATTTCTGGAGTAGATCTACTGTTCATGAAGAAGGGAAGTGTACAAAACTTGTCTACAATGCCTGTTATTATAATTAACCCTTTACCACACAATGACGCCTTTTAACGCCCCTGAAGAAGAGGCCTTTTGAAAACATTGTGCGAAAAGGAGAAAATGCTGGTAACCAGCATTTTCTCCTTTTCCCACAAAGTTTTCTACCCTATCAAAGAAAAGTTGCGTCATTTGAGCCACAATGAAATTGTCGTCTGCAAATGCTTTCAATTTGGATAGGTCTTAAATTTTGCCGTGTGGCAAAGGGTTAATAGACATGTAACAATGAACAGCAGAGTCTTTCCTTTTTTCATTATTTTTTTGATTTGTGATTTTATATAATTTGTTAATGATGCCAACCTATTTCCAGATGACACATTTCTTACACATTTATATATTGAAATCGTTGACAAATTATAGGATTTTGTCTTCAAAAGGGAAGAAAAGATTGTGGGAAATGGAGAAGATGCAATTTGTCAGCATTTTTGTCCATTTTTAGGATGGTGTCATAGGTATTCTTCCTCAGGGTCTCTATATATTCACCAACCATTCTCAAGAACATTCTTAGTCTAATTCTGGATTTAGAAAGTAACAAAGTAACACAACTTCTGATTGGTTAAACCATTTGGTTTAGCCAATCAGATGTTGTGTTACTTTCAAATTTGGAAAATTCTTGAGAATAAGACTAAGAATGTTCTTAAGAACAGTTCGTGAATACAGAGCCAGGGCTGTTTAAACATGAGATACCGGTAATTATACCTGCATTTACATTTCAGATTACTGGAATCAGACTGTCCATCCTTCTAGTTCACTGCCCTTCTATACTCACAATTTTTTTTGTCCTCTTCCCCTACATTTTTCAATAAGCTTGGCTGAAATTTTAATTGGAGCCTTTCAACCATGGTAACTTATAATGCACCTTCAATTTCAGTTATAATTGGCGGACTCATAATAACATGAAATGTGATCCTTTATTTTTTTTTCTGATCCAATAACAAGGCAGCAAGAGGGACCAGTGATCAGCCTGGGACAATTCTTGTGCTTTTCATAACTCTTTACAAAATGGCAATAATTTGGTAGTGATTTGAAAGTTAAAGTATAGATTTGCAGACGACATAAATATCGCTAGAATAATGTAATTTGATTATGAAAGAGAAGAAAACACTGTCAGAAAAGGAGACAGTGCTGGTTACCTGCATTTTCTCCATATCTCACAGTGTTTTCAAAAGCTTTTTTTCTCAGGGTCATTAAAACAGGGATTGTGTCTGAAAGGGTTAAAGTGGCATCCTACGTGATTCCATTTTTGAAAAATTTTTAAAAAATCATATAGAAAAATTAATTTGCTTGCAAATATGACTTTAAAACTAGCAGGAATATTCTAAAAATACACATGGAAAACACAAGGAATAATCCAGTTTTGGATTTTTTTTTCTTGGGCAAATTCTTCTATTGTGTTGGTAACAGGACAGCTGCTGAGTTACTGCAGAACAATAAATAAATACATTTTGGACACAGAAGAATAACAGTTGCCTGGATGCTCAGTCTAAGGAGCAGCCCAGTAAACCCTCTACTGAATCTTAATGACCCTGAAGGAGGAGAAAATGCTGGTAACCAACATTTTCTCCTTTTTCCCATGTTTCCTACACTTCCAAAGATAGATTGAAAGTTTTGAGTCTTTTTAATTTTTTTTGTGCAAAACCATTGAATTTTGGCAAGTCTAACATTTTGTCCTTTGGTAAAGAGTTAATGGGTTTGAATCCCAGTCGAGGAAAATTATTTTAGCGGATATTTTTCCCCCAAACTAAGTCAACATTTATATCTTTATGATTTTTCAGGGGACTGTGGTCTGTCATAATTATGTGGCCTAGCCAGTCAATTGATCTCAATATTCTGCATGGCCATCAGCAAGCTCAGACAGTTTACCTAACCACTTTAATGCTAATATAATCAGACAGCAAAATTTAAACTTATCCAATTAAAAGAATAGGGATTAAATGTGACTTAATAATGAAATTTATCTTGGAGAGAGTAGCAAACATTTTTTGAAGAGGAGAAAATGCTGGTAACATTAGCATTTTCTCCTTTTCCGTTATATTGTTTTAAAATGCTATATCATCTACAGGATCATATAGACATAGGATTGTGTGGAAACGGTTACATCTTTACCAAAAGACACAAATTTAGACTTGTCTGAATTCTTATTTGTTTCCAGACAACAAATAATGTGTGGCTCTAATGATGAAATTGCCTCTGAAAGGGTATAAAACATTTTGGGAAAAGGAGAAAATGCTGGTTACCAGCATTTTCTTCTTTTCCCAAAATGTTTTCAATAGGCCTTGTCCTCTGGGTCGTTAAAAGTCGGGATTGTGTGGTAAAGGATTAAGTGGACAGTATACAGGTGTTGAGTGTGACAGGATTGCCTATTGGCAATGTCTTAGTCGGAACATATTAGTATTGATCATTTACTGAGAAACAGAACCTGTTCGAGAGAAGAAATAATGAATAGACAGATTAATAACCATTTTCGCGAAGGAATCAATCTGATTAGCTAAAGCTCATCTTGTGAAAGCATTCAGCGTCTGATAGCTACCGACTTAGGATTTTGATACCTTAAGATAGTTACTGCTTGTTTTTTCAGAGAGATGTATGTTTGAACAGAACTTCATTCTAGACATTTACACACTTACTTGTTAACTAAAAATAGTGACGATTTTAATTATTGTACTGGGTGAACATTTTGTTACAATCAATAAGCAATTAGATGTACAGAACCCGAGACTGGGTAATTGTTTTGTGCAGTCCTAGCAAGGTCAGCATTATAAGTATACTACACAGTCCAAAGTTTTAAAGTTCCAGAGAACGAAAGCTTTTGAAAACATTTTGGGAACAGGTGAAAATGTTGATAACCAACATTTTCCTCTTCCCACATGTTTTCTTTTCTTATATAGAAATATCAAACCATTTCAGCCCCATTATAATTTGTCATCTGAAAGTGTATTCAAATTGGACAAGTCTAAAATTGAGATGCATAGAAAGAGTTAATCCATTATTGTAGAAAAAAAAAAACAAGAACACTGCATTCAGGTGCCAACGATTGGCTGCAGTTGCTTGATAAGTGAAAAAACAAAGTTGAAAAAGGGGCATAACTATGTAAAAAAAATACTTTGATGGTTATCTGTCCTTGTATTGGGTCCAAGTTTGAAGTAAATCTTCAGTAAAGACAGAGATTTTATGAAATGACAAAGTTTCTCCATGATGACGCAGATATCGGTGCAGATGATGATGCCAGGGTTACGTCAATATCAAAAACAGCCGCACTAAAAAAGTTTTCATACTTCTCTGGAAGTCAGCTTCTGAAAATATTGTTGAAGAAGAAAAAATTGCTTGTAATAACGAATTGCTTTTCCGAATATGTTGTCCACCCTGAATAATAGCATTCTTCTAAGTTTTGAATTTTTGAACTAATGTGTGATTTGTAATAGTTTTTGGTATGTCTCAAAAGAGCAAGTATGTTAACGACTTCACTTAACCCTTAAAGCACCTTTCACAACTTTAGTTGCCTTTGCCGCCAGTATAGATCAAGATCAGGTTGCACAAAATGTGCAGCCTGATCTTTGATCTATACTGTCTGCTTAGCTGAGAGACTTTAAAAAAGAGCAGTCTTGAAATGGTAATTAATAATACTGTCTTATTTCTCGACGGAAAATGTCTGTTGAGTTTATTTGGTGCTCCAGGGATCAACAGGCCTGTGTTTTAACAGCTTTGAGGAATGATGGTTTTGAAAACATTGTGGGGAAAGTTGAAAATGTTGGGTGCCAGAATCTTCTCATCGTCCCAAAATGCTTTGTACTCTTTCTGGATGATTCCCATCATTTAAACTGTTTATTATTCTTCATTTTCAAATTTTCTCAGCATGGACAATGATTTTATCGTCTGCTGAAAGGCAGATTTACATCAAGGAATTACGAGCCTGTGCAATCCAGGTCATATGGACTTTTAAAAACAGTTCTTGAATCTTCCAATGAATATTTAATATAGCAGAAGCAGTATCGTGCATCTGATGAGAATAATGAAATACAAAAAAAAAACCTTTGCTAATAAGATTCTGCTTAAATCTGCTTCTCATTTTTCTATGGGTTTCCTGAAAGCTTGAAATGCTGTGAATGCCATTAAGGGCTAATGTTTCAAAATGAACAGTACCAGCATTACAGGATTGGAATCAAAACAATCCATTTCTTCACATTTTATCTCTGCACCATGTTTCCTTAGGGTGCAGTATAAACCTGACATTTAAATTTTGAGTCAAGACATAGTGCATAAATAATAGCAGTATCAGGGTTGCTTTTGTCCAGTATGCATGAGTCGGCATGGTGGACAGTGTAGTTTAGCAATCGGACTGAATGTTTTGCTATCTGATCTTGATCTGCACTGGCTGCAAAGTTAACTGTAATTAAGAAAGGTGCTTTAACCCTATACCACACAATCCCATGTTTTAACACCCCAGAGGAAGAAGGCTTTTGAGAACAATGTCGAAAAAGGAGAAAATGCTCATGGCCATCATTTTCTCCTTTTCCTACATTGATTTTGACCCTTTCCAAGACAAAAACCAATACTCTCAATCCTTGTGTAGAGAGGTTCGCATCTCTCTAGACATGCAACTGACTTAATCCGACTTAATTCCTTTTTTATCAGATAACAAACTCTTGGCTTTTACAAATTTCCAGCATTTGCAGATGAAAAATAGATAAATGCAATTCATTTTGTTTCTTTTGGTAAAAGATCAAAATTTATTTCATCTTGTGAACACCATCGGTAATATTTTCACGAGTGGTGCAGCCATGAGTGAAAATATTACATATGATGTTCATGAAATGAAATAAATTTCCATCTTTCACCAAAAAAAAACAACAAATATTCTATTTATATCATGCTTCTAACCCCCTTTTTTTGGGGGGCGACTTACATCAAAAATCAGTACAGTTGTTTACGGTAATTCCCCGTGGTGTACCCCCTCCGCATAACAACGCATTACAATATTACGTAAAGTGCAAGAAATATAAGGTAAATTACAGTGAGGGTATAAAAATGCATCTAAATGTAAACCATACCATTGAAAAGTATGGAAATTATTGTGACAGTGGCAATCTATCATCATGCTGCTGGTCCAAGTGTTAGTTGCTTGCAGAAAAATGAATTTCAAACCAGGTAAAATGAGTAAACAAAAGATAGAGTGACCTTGAAACTCTTTACTGTTGGTTTTAGAATTCATTTTTCTGCTAACACTTGGACTAATAGCACAGTAACAGATTAAACATAGCTGCCAAAAGTAAACAAAGCAGATGTTGAAATGCATTTTAAGTTAAATCATATCATTTAAGTCTGGAAATTAATGTGAAAATGACAATCTGTTGTTGTATGGTCAATCCAAGTGTTAGTCATAAATTTCAGAACTATGTTAAAAGTTGCCAGGTCACTCTTCCTCTTACTAACTTTTTGCTTGATTTTAAAATTCATTTTTCTGCCAGCAATTAACACTTGGATCGACCACACAGTAACAGATTGTCATCTTCACAATATTTGTCATACTTTTAAATGGTATGATTTAAATTTAAATCCGTTTTTAACACCTGCATGGTTTTTCTGGCAGCAATTTGGCCTTTAAGACAAAAAAAAAGTATGACAAGCAAGAGAAACACTTAAATAGAAATTAACTTAAATCTTGATTGATTTCGAAAACATGGCTGGATAAAAAGAAATTACATGATACACTGTTAAAATTTGGTGAGATTATAAAAATCTGAATAGCTCAATTTTAGAAGTGCGCTTTAACATGGAATCCTGTGTTTTCACCACTCTCAGAAAGATGGATTTTAAAAACATTGTTAGAAAAAAAAAATGCCGTTTCTCATTTTTTAAACAATATTTTTATCCTTTCAAAGACCAATTCCATCATTTGAGCAATGTTTGTTTTGTTGCCTGCTAATCCTGTCAATTTGGACAAGTGTCCAACATTATGTTATCTGATAAAGGTGTAAAGACAGGAGCATGAAAAGTTGTATTTGAACCTAAAGGTTTTTTAATATGTGTATATTTTAAGAGATCTTAATTGATAATAATATTAATCAACAGTAATCCTTAGAAACCTTATCTGTCACCTCACGTCGAAGCATAGAAAAGCCTTGCTTGTGTTTGAGGCTTCTATAAGGTATGATGGTGATGAAACTTGGCTTGGATCATAGGCATAGCCAGGATTAAACATTTATCATTATCTCCCGCTAGATGGCATTCTACAAATACACATCTATCTAATTTGGGCATTCTGGGTACAGAACAGGACTACTTTTCAAAACAACAACCGTTACTTTGAATTTCAAACTCAAATAAACGTTTACTCAATAAAACGCTACCTGGTGCGATTCATTCAGCTGTGATCAGCTAGCATGTAACCTATGCACCAGCCACTTATTAAAATGGCCCCTACGGGCTTGGGTAATAGCTTTGGTATAAGCCCTACTTTTCCCTAGTATATGTGATCGGTGATGCGTCATAGCAGATGGGTCGAATCTTCGAAGAATATGACATGCGCTGACAAGGGAACATTTATATGCCGATGAGGGAGGAACGGGAGGGGGTAAAGCATCGAAAAACTTCCTATCATCAGTGCATCAGTATAACCCATCTTTTTAGTTTGAAAAGGAGTGCAGATCTAGAGATAATACATGTATATGATATTTTTCATAAGCACATGTATACATATTGTTCGTAATGGGTGCAATGTCCTTGTGGATGTATGACTCAATTACACATTGGATGAGTTTCAAAAGTACCGTAGGTGATTTGGCCAAATATATAGAGGATAATGAACTGGTTGTGTGTGATACTAAAAATCTGTCACTTAAATGGGGTGTGATGCTGTTGAAAAAACAAGTCCTATTTATTATATTCCTAATTCACCCTTTTTCATTCTAATGATTATCAAGAATGGTACAATATGTGCAATATAGGAAAAAAGTAGTTCCGGCAAACCTTCTAAAACTATATAGTCACTAGTGATGATACCATATTCATCATCACTAGTGGTGTTATTCACTGTGAAATCCCAGTAATTCACAGATAAGAATATAATAAAAGTAAAAACCTTTAATGTGTGGAGATTACTTTCTGTCTAATATTCATGAAACTTGATGTGATTGCTTGGCATTGAAAATATCTCATACATTCTTGGTCATCTTTGGAAAAAAACTGAGTCACAAGGTCTCATTTTATGAGGTCATTATCTTACAAAAGGCCAAAGTTTTAGTTAAAGAGGAAGACTGATCCTTTGACATGCAGAAAATTGACCTATAGCAAAATGTATTGACCCAGATTAGCCTGCAAGAACTGCGCAGGCTAACCTGATTCAATACTTTTGCAGATGCATTAAACCTTCTTTTCACAGAGCATGACTCTAATATTTTCAAGTCACTACCTAGGTCACTTGGTCTATTTGGATTTTGTTTTTACTACAAATTATGAATATCCTAATTGAATCAATGATTGTCTTTTTCCTTGAAAACAAAAAAAAAATACACACAAAAGGAAATGACATTGTTGATCTCAGCTGAGAGTGACATGTCACCCTGGATACACTTGTTTCACTGCAAAGAGAAAAGAAACTTTGATTTCTTAAACAGATATTTGCATGATGAAAAAGAGAAATCGAACATAATCTTTGTATCATCTTTTTTAGACCCTTTAAAAGAAAATCTGTATGAATATAGAGATTTTTTAACTCTTAAAGAGCCTTTCACAACTATAATTGCCTTTGCAGCAGTGTAGATCAAGATCAGACTGCACAAAATGTGCAGTCTGATCTTTGATCTACACTGTTTGTCTTGCTGAGACATTCTGGACAAAAACAGTCTTTAAAAGGCATTTATTTGGGTTCTATTTCTAGGCTAGAGGTATCTTTTTGATTTATTCGGCGCTTTAAGCGTTAAAACATGATTGGAACGAAGAGAAAATGCAGGTAAATTGCATCACCTGGATTAATCCTTTTTGTATGACCCTATGTGTTTATGAATGAATGAATGAATGTTGTTTTATGGCGCATCGACAGCTTTGGTCATTTAGCGTGCACATCTGTGTTAAAAGATAGTAAAAGTGGGATTTTAAACTGAAAAAGGTTTGAATACATTTATAATAGTAAAAGAGATGAATTAAGAAGAATTATGTGTGATCTTAATAAGTATAAAGGACATTATTGAGTGACAGGGCAATCCCTATCAACTCAAAAGGTTAAAATGACATAGTTAAGAATGTGATAAAAAGGTTTGAACTAAATGTTGGATTGATAGTGAGAAGTTTTTAAATGAAGAAGAAATATGTGTCATTTATAATGTGCATAAAATATGATATTGAGTGGCTGGGCATTCCCTGCCTACTCAAAAGTTTTAGATTAAAGGGTAAGACTGAGAAAATTTCTTTTCCTTGGAAATGTGTTTATGACCAAGAGGAAGAGGCTCTTTGAAACTTTTGTCGAAAAAAGAGGAAATACTAGTAACCTTTATTTTCTCTTCTTGACAGAATAATTTCTACCCCATCAAAGACAAACTCTACTATTAGAGCCCATCTGTTTTGTAAGTTTACAAGCGCTTACAATGTGTGCATATCTAAAATTTTGTTGTCTGATAAAGAGTCTTCATTTCAGCATAAAAAACAGCAACAATTGATAAAGGTCCGTCTGTATTGGGAGCTAGCCCAGTAATTTATTGAATTTGGGAACTAGTGATAAAGCTAAATTAGATAGTCTCCAGGAAAAATTGCAACAGGCAATCTCTCGATTAAAACTCGATATTTATGATAGGAACTTGTGTATAGGCTGTATCACAAGAATCTGACATATTGCTTTGAGCACCAAGTGTCCAGTTGTATAATAGTAGTAACAAGCTCCATTAAAGATCCATGCCTTAGTCATTTTTAATTCTTTTCCACTTTATTAAAGAGGATAAAAATGCAGATTAAATGAAAAAAAAAAAGGAGAAGAAACCTGTGATTGCAACCAGATAAGGCACATTTTTGCCCATGCCAAAACTGGAAGGGGAGGCAGAGAAATGTGTGCACATAGTAGGAAGTATACAAAGATGGTGTTAATTAGCAACATCGAACTGGTCAATGGAAAAAACTTTGGGGTAAATATTCATTCTGCATGTATTTTTTAAGACATCCCTGTGTTCGAATGCAAATTAACACACATCATTAGTATATTTTGGGTCTTGCTTCAAAACATGCATAAAGGGGCTTTTCCCATAATTATCCCGGTAATCAAAGCTCCAGTGAAGTAAACTATGTTCTGGTATCTTTTCTGAAACTATTGTCTGCCTATTTAACAATTTAGTTTGATTTCTATGCTCAATTCATCAATCAAAGAGGGCATGGGGCCTTTAGTGTTTTACATACTTGTCCAACTGGTGCTCTCCATTGCAAATACAGAGAATGATGAGATATTGCACATTCCATCAAGTTTAGGCAGAAAATCATTGCCAATTGGTACTGAAAACAGAACAGGAAACGAAATAAAATATGCAACAACTATAACAACCTATGAGCTATGTTAGGAAACTACACGATAATAAATCACAATATGAAGAGGAAAAACTCATATACATGTAGTCTCATTTGAAAGAAAAAAAGCCAAACATATTAACGTTTTACCAGGAAAGAAAATATTTGACTTGTTATTCCAATCAAATGCATTTGCAGACAACAAATCAAAGGTGATTCAAACAATTATTGGTTTCGTCTGTGGTAGGATAGAAAACATTGTTGGAACAGGAGAAAATGCTGGTTACCAGCACTTTCTCCTTTTCCAATAATTTTTTTTCAGAGTCTTTTGCTTCAGGATAACTTAATCTCTGGATTGTTTGGTAAAGGGTTAAATATAGAAATAAAATTCAAGCAGGTAAAAGAAAAAAATGTTGGCATGCAAATTTAATTGGCTTGAGTAAAAAAAAAAATGCAAGGGAGATAACCCATATAAGACCATCTAATTTCAAGCTGTGCAGTGAAAAGAATTGCTTTGAGGCTTTTTCTCAGGAAACAAATTTGCAGTGAATCTTAATTGATCATGTAGAAACTGTTGGACTAGTGATATATCTAGAAGAGACAGTGACAATTAGTTTCTAAACTCTAAACTGAATGAAAACATTTTTACATTGTCAGATCAAAAGCATTTGCAGACTATTACTAAAGTGTTGCTAAAATAGTGGAATCTGGTTTTGAGAGGGTTGTAAGATTGTTGAAAAAACAAGAGAATACTGGTTATTGTCCTTTTCTCCTTTTTCCACAATGTTTTCAAAAGCAATTTTTTAGGATCATTAAAACCTGGGATTAATTGGTAAAGGGTCAATCCTTAAAGCACCCTTAATGATTATAGTTGCAATTGAGGCATGTGAAGATCATGATCAGACTCTACAAAATGTATAGTCCTATCTCAGATCTACACTGTCTGCTTAGGTAAAACATTATGTACAAAAAGAACCTTGAAATCGCAATCATTTGGGTCTTATTTCTAGACACGTTCTGTGCAGTCTGATCTTGATCTACACTGTCTGCAAAATGTCAGTGAGTTGTGCTTAGCAGACTTAGGGTTAAGGGCTCTATGGGTTAAAGGAATCGGGCAGATTGAATGAATGAATGTTGTTTTATTGCGCATCGACAGCTTTGGTCATTTAGCGCGCATATCTGTGTTAAAAGATAATAAAAGTGGAACTTTTAAACTGAAAACGGTTTGAATACATTAATAATAGTAAAAGGTTTGAATTAAGAAGGATTATGTGTGACCTTAATATCCATAAAGGACATTATTGAGTGACAGGGCAATCCCTATCTACTCAAAAGTTTTAAATGATAAAGTTAAGAATGTGATAAAAAGATTTGAACAAAATGTTGGATTGATAGTAAGAAGTCTTTAAATGAAGAAAAAATATGTGTCATTTTTAATGTGCACAAAATATGATATTGAGTGGATGGGCGTCCCTGCCTACTTCAAAGTTTTAGATTAATAAAAAGGTAAGACTGTGAATATTACTTTTCCTAGGAAATGAGTGTTAAAACTGGTTAAGTGTGGAGCCTCCAATGGGATCAGTATACTCCCATTAAAGAGGTCCTGTCTCCAATGAGATAAGATGTCAGGCAGATTGGATCAGTTGCATCTTGTAAAGTACTGAGTACTGATGACAAGTTTATTTTATCGATCGTAATTGATAAAATGATAATCTGTACTATGATTCATTATTTACCCAAAAGAGATGTACCATACTGATTAGTTCTTTCCAAATGATCCCACATTTTAATAACTGCAAGTCAGAATTTGCCATTGAAAACATTTCCGGTAAAGGAGAAAATGCTGATAACCAGCATTTGTTAACCCCCGCCGAAGGCGGAGGGATATAGATTTAGCGTTGTCCATCCGTCCATCCTGCCTTCCTTCCATCCGTCTGTCTGTCCGTCCGTCCATGTGTCCGACTGGGAGAATGTCTCCAATACCATTGGACGGAATTTTGTGAAACTTTATACATATGTACAATAACCCATTCCGCCGATATACTTTTTTCTTTTTGATTCGATGAAAAATGGCTGTCTGGGAGCGATTTTAAGTTACGCGGTCAAGTAAATTTTTTGGCGGGGGATATCATTTCAACGAAATTGCTTGTTTGACTAGTCTTAAAGTTGGTAATTTCGTGTAGAATTAATGAACTATTAAATTTGAACAAACTTAACACTAGTACAAGTGCCAATATTTATTTTTCTTACATGTAATGCTGTTTTCAAAAGTAATGCATTTAAGTCTCTGCAGCTGGTACACCTATCCATCCTGTTTTCCATTGTTTCTGGCTAGTAGATACTACATAGAGCTAGCTGGAATGGTCTAGTGCAAAAGTTGGGATAATCAATTTCTGTATTAGTATCATGCTTTGCGTTAAGAAAAGGACGGCCATTATCAAACATGCAGTTTACAAAAGAAACTGCTAATTTACCTTGTAATTTTGTTTAATCAACAACAATAACATCAAATTTGGTAACTGGAAGACTGTCAGGCATGTGCAGTGATACAGGAGAAAACAAAATAAACTTAATATAGAGTTGTAAGACTATCATCCATGGAATTTTGCTATTTATAGTCTAGAATAAAAGTTGTTAAATTTATCATGATTGTTATCTTTTTGTCAAGGCACATGATCTTCATGCGAGAAATTTGTATGTCTTGCTGCAGGTTTTATAAAATATTATTTATTGGATTATTTTGCTTTTGATGACAATTGAAAGTGAGTCCTGGTGTTAAGATAAATAGACAACTAAGCAGACATCTCGCAAATATGTCAAACTTGGGTAAGTTTGGATTCAGATCTGATTGGGATGGAGCCGACTCATAAAATAAAGAATGGAAATAAATATGAATCTGAGCAAAAATATGAAAGGAATAAATAAACTAGAGGCCCTTGAGGGCCTGAAATCGCTCTACTGGCAGTGATTTTGCTTTTTTGCTAGCATACGTTATGAATTTATGATGCAAACAGAAAAACTAGAGGCGCTTGAGCGCCTGTATCGCTCCACAGGCCTGATATTTCTATAATGGCGAAAGGAAGTTTTTAACAATTATCATTCAATCCTGCATTTTAGCTCACTGAAGAAACAATTTGGTAGACAACCACCATAGGAACTTACCTGCAAAACAACAATGAAATCCAATGAATAGTTTTAGAGAAGAAATTTTTCGAAGATTTTACTTTATACCATAAAAGGAAAATGAGTCTCCCATAAAAGCCATGTTTTTTGACAGATCTTTTTTTTTTTAAGGAATTCTGTAAACCTGTATCTAAGGAACATTCCTGCAAAATAATAATGCTATCCAAATAGCGGTTTGGGAGGAGAAGATTTTTAAAGGTTTTTTACTTTGGTTGCCATGGCAACCAGAATTCTTCATGGAACACAATTATTTGAAGGAATTTGAAAGAGGACCACCAAAGGAACATTCCTGTGAAATTTGGTAAAAATCCAGTCAATAGTTTCTGAGGAGAAGTTTTTTAAAGAAAAAGTTTACGGACGCACGCACGGACGAACGAACGGACGGATGCACGACGGACACAACGCCATGACAATAGCTCGCTGGCCTTCGGCCAGTGGAGCTAACTAGAGGCCTTTGAGGGCCTGAAATTGCTCTACTGGCCTGGCAGTGATTTTGCTTTTTTGCTAGTATACATGTGAATTCATGATGCAAAAAGAAAAAAGACAAAAAACACAAAACAAGCAAAGCTCAAAGAAATGCGACTAATATTGTGGACTTTGTTGAGTAAACGATACTAAGTCATCAAATGGCTGCTTTTCCTGAATGGTTTACAAGGTTTTCTTTTTACTTTTAATAGAGTTTAATCCCTTGATGAATCAAATAATCTTTGCAAGTTTCACAAGATTTGGATCAACACCGTGGATTTCATTGCCTAAACAAGAAATAGAAATTTTCAACTTTGAATGGCTACTTTTCCCATACTGATTGTCAGTTTTTTTTCCAAAATCAATAGGGTTCAAGCTGTTTATGATACAAAGCAGCTGTGCAAGTTTCATGATAATCCAACAACAAATGCTGACTTCATCGCGTAAACAAGAAATGGAAATTTTTAACTTTAAATGGCTACTTTTCCCATACTGATTGTTGATTTTTTTTCAAAATCAATAGGGTTGAAGCTATTGATGAGATAGACAAACTGTTAAAGTTTCACAAAAATTTAATTACAAATGCAGACTTTATCGCGTAACAAGAAATGGGAATTTTTTTACCTTGAAATGGTTACTTTTCCCATACTATTTGTTGGATTTTTTTCAAAATCAATAGGGTTCAAGCTATTGATAAGATAAACAAACTGTGCAAGTTTCACAGAAATCTGACAACAAATGCAGACTTTATCGCGTAAACAAGAAATGGAAATTTTCAACTTGAAATGGCTACTTTTCCCATACTGTTTGTTGGATTTTTTTCAAAATCAATAGGGTTGAAGCTATTGATGGGATAGACAAACTGCAAGTTTCATGAAAATCTGACCACAAATGAAGACTTTACCACGTAAACAAGAAATGGAAATTTTCAACTTGAAATGGCTACTTTTCCCATACTGTTTGTTGGATTTTTTTCAAAATCAATAGGGTTGAAGCTATTGATGGGATAGACAAACTGCAAGTTTCATGAAAATCTGACCACAAATGAAGACGTTATCGCATAAACAAGAAATGAAAATTTTCAACTTGAAACGGCTACTTTTCCTATACTGTTTGTTGGATTTTTTTCAAAATCAATAGGGTTCAAGATGAGATAAACAAACTGTGCAAGTTTCACGAAAATCTGACCACATACGAAGACTTTATCGCGTAAACAAGAAATGGAAATTTTCAACTTGAAATGGCTACTTTTCCCATACTGTTTGCTGGATTTTTTTCAAAATCAATAGGGTTGAAGCTATTGATAAGATAAACAAACTGTGCAAGTTTCACGAAAATCTGATCACAAATGAAGACTTTATCGCGAAAACAAGAAAAAGACTAATGGACGGATGGACAGATGGACAGACAGACGACGGAAACCACGCCATGACATAAGCTCTGCTGGCTTTCAGCCAGTAGAGCTAAAAACACAAAAATGTGTTCTTGCAACTGGGCTTGAACCCACTAAGACAGCATACGTAGGCATGGTAAAGTGAACAAACAGTGAAAAAAAAGTGAAGTGCAATTTCTCAAAACTAATTGTTTGGAATCCAGCCAAATTTGATAGGCTTTCAGAATGCCTTGTATTAAACATTATTATATACTTTGATATTGTTCCCATGTATTTGCACTGGATGAAGGTATGCAATATTTTTCCATATTGCTTACGTTGATCATATTACATAGTTTAGAGCTTTTTTCATGTGCGTTGCTAAGTACGGAACTATTTTAAAACCCGCCATTTCTCTAAAAATCACAATGTGAATGGCCACCATTATAAAAAATTTCAGCGTTAGACATCATGTTTTACAAACTTTTCAATGCATAGTTCTTATTTAAAACATGAAAAATAAATAGAATATTTGTTTCCTGAATATCAGTGACTACAAAGGTATGAAAAATTTGTCTATCAAACATGTTTATCGACGATGAAATTATTAAGCGATGAAAAAAGATCCTCGGTCACCATCTTGTTTGTTTACGTACCTTTAGCAATGGTGACATCATCAAAAGCCAATGTTGAAAAGTCCGCAAAACCATGATAGGTGGACAAAACAAATTTCTTATCGCTTTTGAAATTTTTAAGTAAACAAAATAAATTAAGGAATTTGATGAAAACGCTGTTAAATCAGGTGAAATTATGTAAACAATATCAAGCTCGGGCATCTCTGCCAAGAGAACTCGTTCAACACAATATATTCCCATACAAGTGCAATAACCTATAATCCTAGCAAATTTAAAAGAAATGTGACTAATAATGTGGACTTTCTTGAGTAAACAATACCTAGTCATCAAATGGCTGCTTTTCCTGAACGGTATACTAGATTTTCTTCACTTTTAATAGAATTCAATCCCTTGAGGAATCAAATATTCTTTGCAAGTTTCACAAGATTTGGATCTGTGGAATTCATTGCCTAAACCAGAAATGGAAATTTTCAACTTTGAATGACTACTTTTTCCAAACTGATTGTCAGATTTTTTTCAAAATCAATAGGGTTCAAGCTGTTTATGATACAAAGCAATTGTGCAAGTTTCATGAAAATCCAACCACAAATACTGACTTCATTGCATAAACAAGAAATGGAAATTTTTAACTTTAAATGGCTACTTTTCCCATACTGTCTGTTGGATTTGTTTCAAAATCAATAGGGTTCAAGCTATTGATAAGATAAACAAACTGTGCAAGATTCACAGAAATCTGACCACAAATGCAGACTTTATCGCATAAACAAGAAATGGAAATTTTCAACTTTAAATAGCTACTTTTCCCATACTGTTTGTTGGATTTTTTTCAAAATCAATAGGGTTCAAGCTATTGATGAGATAGACAAACTGTGCAAGTTTCACAAAAATCTGACTACAAATGCAGACTTTATCGCGTAAACAAGAAATAGAAATTTTCAACTTGAAACGGCTACTTTTCCCATACTGTTTGTTGGATTTTTTTCAAAATCAATAGGGTTCAAGCTATTGATGAGATAAACAAACTGCAAGTTTCAGGAAAATCTGACCACAAATGAAGACTTTATCGCGTAAACAAGAAAAAGACTAACGGAGGGACAACGGAAACCACACCATGACATAAGCTCTGCTGGCTTTCAGCCAGTAAAGCTAAAAAGATCATTTAACGCCAATAAGTAGAAGGATTAATTCTTGTGGTTAGACTTTGATTAAAAAAAATAATGTCATGTTTTGTTTGCTATGCAGACAGTATGAAAAAGAGAGAGAAAAAAAGGATTTGTTCAAGGGACCGACAACTTAAAAAAGTTCAAAAACATTTACTATCCTTTCAAACTCAAATCCTATCATTGTGAGCCACATTTAATACATGGTGTAAAATGCTTTCCTAATGGATAAATCAAAAAATCTATCCTCTGATACAGGTGTAAGAAGTGATAATCGAAATGATTATTTGTATTGGGATAAAATTCATCTGTATATGTCCTCTGCAAATGCTTTCAAAATGGATAAGTCTACAATGTTATCCTCTGGTAAAAGGTTCAGGAGTCATAATCAAAATGAATGAATGAATGAATGTTGTTTTATGGCGCATCGACAGCTTTGGTCATTTAGTGCGCATATCTATGTTAAAACATGAGAAAAGTGAAATTTTTAAACTGAAAAAGGTTTGAATACATTTATAGTAGTAAAAGAGTTGAATTAAGAAGGATTATGTGTGATCTTAATATGTATAAAGGACATTACTGAGTGACAGGGCAATCCCTATCAACTCAAAAGGTTTAAATGACAGAGTTAACAATGTGATAAAAAGGTTTGAACTAAATACTGGATTGATAGTAAGAAGTCTTTAAATGAAGAAGAAATATGTGTCATTTATAATGTGCATAAAATATGATATTGAGTGGCTGGGCATTCCCTGCCTACTCCAAAGTTTTAGATTAATAGGTAAGACTGAGAATGTTTCTTTTCCTTGGAAATGAGTGTTAAAACTGGTAAAGATTGGAGCCTCCAATGGGATCAGTATACTCCCATTAAGGAGGTCCTGTCTCCAATGAGATAAGATGCCCATAATCAAAATGATTTGTTCTATTGGGAAAAAAACTTTAATGGTCATCACTTTCTATCACAATGTCATTTTGTTTCAGTGTTGGTAAAAGAACAACAGAAAGAACTATCAGATCTTGACTTATTCTTAACTTTTCTTCATTTTGCAAACGATGGTCTGGTAGAAATCCCAAGCAATCTAGTAAAACTTGTAAGTTACTTGCCCACTGGTCTAGCTGAAAAAAAAAATGTAAAATTTGAAAAACTGACATGTTGAAATAAGTCTGCTGTGAGTATGTATTAGATAGTAATGTCAGAAAAGAACAAAACTTATGTTTCTTCTCTCATCAAATCAGCTGAGTTTTCTGAAAAAGGAACCATAGAAGTCAGAGAGGGCATTTTTTTTCCTGATCATATGATGATCAATAAATCTGAGTATTTGTAGAGAAGTCAAGTAAATCCTAATTTCCAGGTTATTGGACTAATAAGCTGGCTAGTTATCATGAGAATATTGCAGCAGTTCATTTTAGTTATCATATTAATTCATGCCCTGGGGAAAACTGTTATTGGCATAATTATGATTGAAAAAGAGAAATGTTTTTAGACAGGACATTAGCAGGAATTTTGTTAAAATGTGGAAACTTTATACAATAGTTCTCATAGATTAGATCAAGTTTTTATTTTTATGATTTTTTTTGGTAATTATCGGCAATCATTATATTGAAAGTTAGAAAAATTAAGTGTACAAATAATGGTGAGTTGAAAAAAGAAATCATGTTTGAAAAAAGAAAAGAAATTTTAAATTAAAAACTCTGTGTATTTGAATGAATCATTTTATGCTCTACTGACTGAATGCCAGCAGAGCTTATGTCATGGTATAGTTTCAGTTGTCTGTCCGTCTCTCCGTCCGTCTGTCTGTCCGTCCATTAGTCTTTTTCTTGTTTACGCGATAAAGTCTGCATTTGATGACAGATTTTCGTGAAACTTCCACAGTTTATTTATCTTATCAATAGCTTGAATCCTATTGATTTTGAAAAAAATCCAACAAACGGTATGGGAAAAGTAGCCATTTCAAGTTGAAAATTTCCATTTCTTGTTTACGCGATAAAGTCTGGATTTGATAACAGATTTTTGTGAAACTTGCACAGTTTGTTTATCTCATCAATAGCTTGAACCCTATTGATTTTGAAAAAAATCCAACAAACAGTAAGGGAAAAGTAGCCATTTCAAGTTGAAAATTTCTATTTCTTGTTTACGTGATAAAGTCTGCATTTGTTGTCAGATTTTTGTGAAACTTGCACAATTGCTTTGTATCATGAATAGCTTGAACCCTATCGATTTTGAAAAAAATCTTACAATCAGTATGGGAAAAGTAGCCATTTAAAGTTGAAAATTTCCATTTCTTGTTTAGGCAATCCAATTCTTTTGAAACTTGCAAAGATTATTTGATTCATCTAGGGATTGAATTCTATTAAAAGTGAAGAAAATCTAGTAATCCGTTCAGGAAAAGCAGCCATTTGATGACTTAGTATTGTTTACTCAACGAAGTCCACATTATTAGTCACATTTCTTTGAAATTTGCTGGGATTGTTTAATACAAGGCGTACTGAAACCCTATCAAAGTTGGCTGGATTCCAAACAATTTTGTTTGAGAAATTGCACTTCATTTTTTTCACTGTTTGTTCAATTTACCATGCCTACTTTTGCTGTCTTAGTGGGTTCAAGCCCAGTTGCAAGAACATGCCCCCATTTTTTTGTGTTTTTTGTCTTATTTCTTTTTGCATCATGAATTCATAATGTATGCCAACAAAAAAGCTAAATCTCTGCCAGTAGAGCGATTTCAGGCCCTCAAGGCCCTTCTAGTTCAGTTGATGTTTCATTTTTTACATACTCAAATACAAACCTCAAAGTTAATATCTTACTAGAGATAAACTTTCAAAAAGTGACAGCTTAAATTGCTGACAAAAAGATAAACCTTGTCAATGGGTTTAAAACTTTACCAAACATTCCTATCTTTTTAATGACCCTGCAGAAGAAGCCGCTTTAAACATTGTGAGAAAGAAGAAACTGCTGGTTACCACAATGTATTCTGTTAATTTGAAGACAAATTCCATCATTTAAGCCATATCTAAGTTGTCGTCTGCTATCGCCCTAAATTTGTCCAATCCTAAAATGTTGTCGTTTAACAAGGAGTTAACCTTTATTCTGCTAAATAAGTTAACAGAGACTTTCAAGCCGATTGTAAAAACCCAAATAATGTTATTTCAAACATATTTTTGGGGAAAAAAATATCTTCTCATCAGACAATGTAGATCCAAGATCAGACTGCATGCTCTGTGCAGTCTGATCATGATCTACACCATCCGCAGAAGGTCAGTGAATTGCGCTTAGCAGCCTAAGAGTTAATTAAGACATAACTATTACATTTCTATGAGAGGTTATAAAACCTCTTGGTTCAGACAGATAGGCTATGATAAACAAATTCTTTTGTGCCATAACTTACAACTGCTGTGCTCAAACGATAGTGGTGCATTCAACTGTTTCCATCATGGTACTCGTATTTTTAAAATGATGTTTTAGCCTGCTTTTAACCCTTTACCAAACAACTTCATCTTTCAAGGACCATGAAGTAAAGGCTTTTGAAAACATTGTAAAAAAAAAAAGGAATTGGAAGTAACCAACATATTCTCCATTTTCTACAACAATTTCTACCATATGTAAGACGATTCTCATCATTGGAGTCATATTCAATTTGTTGTCTGCAAGTGCTTTCAGTTTACAGTGTCTAACTTTTTATTCTGTCTGGCAAAGAGTGAACAGTTTTACAACTGCCTAGGGTGTCACATTGTAGAATAAACCTTTACCAACCAATCCCAAGTTTTAAGGACCCTGAACTAGAAGGCTTTTGAAAACATTGTAGGAAAAGGAGAAAATGCTGGTAGTCAGCGTTTTCTCCTATTCCCACATTGTTTTCTAGCCTTTCCAAAATAGATCCCATCATTTCACCAATATATAACTTGTCATTTGTGCATATTTTTGATTTGGACAAGTCCAAAACTTTTTCATGTGGGAAAGAGATAATATGGCACAATTGTATGGTCATGACCATATGAGCCTTACTCATATATGCATATACATGCCTGCTGTTTGTGCATTAGGCAAAAAACATATATGTTTCACGTATGCTGCCATTAATTGGTATAAATTACCAGAAGGTGCATAAAACTGCTTCGACATGTTGAAATTGTTCAGTTTATACAGTGGTGTGCATAATAATGTCACTCACTTCCTAATGTTAATAAAGCTGATTATGCAAGAAAGATGCTAAAGATAATGTTAATTATCATAAAAGTACACATCTCATACCCTGTCATAAAGGTGATAATTATATGAGTAGCATAGCAAGTAATTTACTATTTTATTTTATACAGAGGATCAGCTGCATCTGAAGACATGTTAGCAGATTTGTCTCTGCTCACCAGGGCCCTCATTCACGAACCACTCTCTAGAACAAAATGGTTCAGCCAATCTGAAAATGCATTATTTCCCAAATCTACAATAGGTCTTAAAGCTATTCAGTACGGTCAGTAGATATGGCCTCACTTCTGTTTGTGCAAAAGTTTCTCTGTTTCAGACATTTGTACAACTCAAAATTTAGGTGGCAAATTATTAATGCCCTCAGTATGAAGTCTTTGTTGCAGACTTATCCACAACTCAAGTTTTGATTTGAAAAGAATGAGTATGGGAAAGTTTACTCTTCTATATGGATATCTTGGGATGTTTCTCATACATTATTCATTTGTTATTCATTCATTCACATACTGTTGGGCTTACACTGCTCATATAAAATACCCTGATGTTAGCTGTAGAGTCTGTGACTTAAGTTGCCAATTGCTCATGCACTGTCTATAGACTTGTTGAGCAGTACATAATATTATATCACTTTGCATTATGATTATATAAATGCTACTGGTAAGTTCATGAAGGAATATCCATGAAATTTGGGGTTATATACCTTTAAGTTGTGTGTATTACATATAAAGCATTTCACACACAATTCATACACTCCTTCTGTGCACAAGAATGTGATATTTGTTTCCTGCAAACACTTCTATTGTGTCAAGTGAGACAAATAGGAAAGGGAATTGGGACATTTTGACTATAGCCAATCGATACTTCAACTCTGTCTATCTACAAGGCAACAAAATTTTAATTTATCCAGGTTAAGAGACAACACATCACAGACAATTACAAATAGATCTGTCTTTGCAAAGGTAAAACATCATGTGAAAGTACAGATAACCATTTTTTTCACCTTTTCTGACAATGTTTTGAAAAAAAATCTTCCTCAGGTTCATAAAGTCACTCGATCAGTGGGTGAACTCAGGGGTAACCTCCGACATGAGACTTTTTTTTTTATATCTTGGAGCACAACATTTTGAAAACTGCAAGCCAAGAAGAGAACTCAATCAGCTTTGGGTTAAGTGTTATCAAAGGAGAATAAAGTTTTATCAAACAAAGTAAAATATGTTTTTCAGTTAGTTCAATCATGCAAGCTGTTCTGAATTAGGTTTGGGGTAAGCAATGAAGATGGCAATCTGCAACCTTTAAAATACATCTTATGCATTAGTCATGAGCTTGCAATAATGTAACATACTTCCTATTGATCTTTGCTGTTTGATAAAATCTCGTGATAAGATGATAAAAAGAAAATCCTTTCCTTTAAGAATTTTCTTCTACTCTGTATATTATTACTGTCTTTGCTGGGCTTTATACTAAGTTTGAGGCAGGGATCCTTGGGAAGGGCTCTATACTAACTTGAAAGGCAGCGGTCCTTTGGCCAGGCTGTATACTAACCTTTGAGGTAGGGACCCTATTGGAAAGGGCTCTATACTCATTTTTGAGGCAGGGGATGTCCTTTTGCCAGGCTCTATTTGAGACAGGGGTCCTTTGATTAGGCTTTATTCAAACTTCTGAAGCAGGGGTCCTTGGGTAAGGTTATATACTGACTTTTGAGGTAGGGGTCCTTGGGCCGGGCATACACCTATCACTTTTGAGGCAGGGGTCCTTGGGTTGGGCTCTTTACCAACTTTTGAGACAGAGTCCTTGGCTAGGTTCTATACTATTGAGGCAGGGGTCTTTGGGCTGGGCTCTTTACCAACTTTTTAGACAGGGGTCCTTGGGCTTAGCTTAATACTTACTTTTGAGAAAGGGGTCTTTTGGCAATATTTTCCCTTCTTTTAGCCTTTTAAATGCTTACAATTTGGACATGACAAGCCCTTAATTTGTTGTGCCCTAAAGAGTCCCAGAAATCCCTTCTGAACTCTTGATGTTCTCAGTTTTGCTTGACTCTGTTAGTGTCAGGCCTTGTTGATATCGCTATGTGAATAAATGTTGTCTAATATTAACTTGCATGTCAGTGCAGTCTGATCTTGGTCAGATCTCTTTGATACCCAATTTGAAATTTGTTTTTAATTTTCACTAGTCTGATTCAGAGAGATTTATGTTAGTCAAAATTTGGTCATTCTTAAAATTGAGTTGACAAAATATTATGTTGCTTTGAAATTGTGAATTTTGCACTGTACCTAGAAATAATACTAATGATACAGTAAACCCGTCTTAGTGGCCACCTCTATGAAGCAAGCAACCTCTATTAAGCAAGCATATAATGAGTTCCCAGAGGAGGAAAATATGTAGAAATGTACCGGTATGTGGCAGGGTCACTTTTCATATGACTTGGCTGTAGAGCCAATCTATCTACCTGTGTCGTGGTTCAGTGATCATTTCCAGCCAAATCAATCACATTTCCCATCAAACAAGCATCTGCCATAAGTAGGCATATTTTGAATGTCCCTTTGGTGCTCTACTCATTTTAGCCAAATGTAGAAATGTGTTTAATAAATTAGCAATTTACCCATGGCTTCAAAGAATGTAAAGAAGATTCAGATTTGTTATTTGAAATGAATCTTGGTCGGAAGAAGATTACTTCAGGTCAAAATTGTAAACAATGGTAGAGTGTATCACTAGAGTTGTTTGCATACCCCCATCTAAAAATAGAAAGCTATACGAGGGGTTATCAGAAAGATCGTGGACCACCTCGTTATTTTGAAAACTACTACACGTAGGATTACAAAAATTTGCGTAGATGAGCATTAATTATCTGGTAACTGACTCAATCTTTCAAATGTCGTCATATTCAAGTAGGTAAAGTATGACATCATTTGAATGACGTCATATACTGCATAAGTGGTCCAAAATATCGGACGACGTTTAATTTGAGCCGATAGTAATCATAAAGTTTTACGTCAAACTCGGAAAGTATTTATCGGAAATCGAAACCGATTTAGAAACAGTTTAAGGGGACTCTGCATTCAAGAAATCTGATATTCGTACATGGATCGGACCGGTTTAGACAGGGGTGCGATACTGTTAAAGATGACCCTAAATCTGGCCGTCCATCAACATCAGTCACAGACAAAATCATAATGGATGTAGAGCAGCATGTAAAACAAGATCGCCGAAATACTGTCAGGAAAATAGCCGACACATTTGGCATTTCATATAGAAGTGCTCAGGAGATTTTGACGGAGAATCTTGGAATGTCGAGTGTTTGCACAATGTAGGTACCTCGGCAATTGACGCCCGAGAAAATGGGGGTTAGGGTTGAAATCTGCTAAGAAATTTCAAAATGCATTAGGGTAGAGGGGTCAAACTTTACTGATCGTATTGTAACTTGCGATGAAACATAGGCACACTTTAACGAGACTGAATCTAAACAACAATGCAGTGTATTGAAACATCCAACATCGCCTTCCGTTGGTAGAGCCAACCTTTCTAAGTCACTTGGTAAAGTTATCTACATCAAGTATTTCTGTTGTTCTGTTTATCTTCTAAATAATGTTGTATCTATACATACTACAGTCAATACTGAGTTTTATGCCCATATTATTCAAACAAATTTCACAAACACCGTACAAAAAACACAGCCAGAAGTCCTGCGGAATGATGTCACTTTACACCAAGATAACGCCCTAGCTCGCAAAGCCACACTTGTACTGGAAACTTTGCAAAAACTAAACATAGAAACACTTGCCAAGGCTCCGTATAATTTAGTCCTGACTCAATTTGATCTGTGACTAGTTCCTGTTTTGAAAGATTCTCTATGTGGCATACACTACGAGAGCAGAGAGGAGCTATAGGCACTATAGGCAAAAACTACTATGACATTGCAATTATTCCTGTCTTGTCTCTACACTGAAAATGTTCATTGTGTTTATTTGGTGCTCTAATTGAAAACTGTTATAAATGACTGTGTTTCGTTTGTCAGTTCTTGGATTATCCACAAGTGTGGTATTAGATAGAAGGAATAAACACAATACCAGGGTCCAAAAATTTCCAGAAAAGGCACTCGTCCTGCAGCACAAGTGCCTTCAAAAAAACACTTGCCCTGATTTGATCCTCACTTGTCCAACGGGAAAAACCCTTCTAGTTTAGGACTGACATTTTTTTTCAGACGAAACTGAAACACTCATTATATTGTCTTCCGTAGCAACGAACCTTAAATACCGGGTCTAATAACCGGTACCATTTATCAGGTCAAGTAATAGAAATTAATAAACACAAAATAACAAGGTTTTTCGAACTGGTTTATGTAAAGTGTTTGGGTTAGTATCATTTGTCGCGCATATTTAATAACCAAAAGCATATTAAAAGATTTTTATTTGCAATGAAAGATACCGAATTATATCAATAGGCTGCCTTGAAACCGGTCTATATTTGGCTCGGGGACCAGCACGTTTTATATCCTGTTTCAATATTTGAATTCCTAAATACCCTTAATTCGTTTATTCGATAATGGAATAGTCATTTTATTTCTTGTAAGTTACATGTAACTTGAAAACTTATTTGTTTACTGCCTCCTATTTACCACTCGCCCTGCCGGACGACCATGACTGATAATTCACTCGTCCTCATCCATTTCTTACTCGTAAATACGAGCAGATTCTTTGGACCCTGAATACGTGTGCAATGTTCAAGCTTTTATTAGCGAATCTGCCTGGACTGCGTCTGGGTCTTACAGAGGCAGAAATATATAGACATGCGCATTAAATAACAACTATATACATGTACAATATGTAACAGACTGTGATCCTGGTGCATCGTTGTGGTTCCCAAAAGTTGTTCAGTTCAATAGAGATTGTCTATCCAAGTTTGGTCATCAGACTATATAGACTGTATCTTTCCCACAAGAGAAAAATTGTCAGCAATGTGAAATCGGACAAATATTCTCCTGATAGTCCCCGAAGCTCTTGATGTTTGTGCTAAAAATATAGATTGGTCAAATGAGAAACATCTCTTCATATGCATAGAAGATGGTCTTTTCAGCGTCCAGGGATGGTCCAGCGGTGGCAATTATAGCCACAGTACTTTCTAGGAAGGCCCTTTAAACAATGGCTGTGAGTAACCAAGTATGGCTCCCAACATTTGGGAAAACTCTAGTGTACCTTCTCTGGTTAATGGGGAAAGAACATCTCTAAGTTTGAAACACCTCTCCAATATGATGGTTGTTATGGTTTATAAGTTTTATTATTGCTGAGCTGCAAGCACAATGTGAGTTAGAAGGATTGGTTTTGTGATGCTGTTTGCTTAATGCACTAGATCTCTAAGGGGATGTCAGTGGGTAAAATCATGGAAAATGAGGAATTGTTTCATGGAGATCATGATTTTTTGATGAGGACTCAAATTGGCTGTGGTTACCAATGATCTAACTAAAATAATGTTGAAGACAACATTGAAACCATACAATCAATTAGTTTGGCTGTGAAAAATCCACCCAATCAGCAGGTTTTGAAGGTTGTATTTTTAATCTTTGCCACAATTTCAGTGAATATTTGGGTATACAACCTGAAGATCTGGGCTGCCTTTAATAGAGCTATGTAGATTTATGCAAATTACTTGGGATTGTCTATACACACATATGATCCTTGCTTTACCCAAAGGTTTGAGCAGTGTAAAGTTATGCAAGTATTAACTCAAGTAAAGTTAAGTAAAGTAAGTTATGCAGTTTAGTAGAACTTGTATTTAAATTTGATGCTTACTAACCTAAACAACATATGCAAGTTTTGTGCATATACAGTTTGGTGAAAGGCAGTCCTGGACTGGATTTTCACAAAAGATTCGTGATAAGAGCCCCATGGTTGAACTAATGAAAATCCTGGGAAGCATCCATGCAGCTTCCCCCCTGGCCCTGGGAGGCCCCAGAGATGCCTCCCCATTTTTTCCAAACAAAATGTTAAGAAAACATTAGGAAAAAATTCAATGTAAACATTTTTTTTGCAATCCTTTTGAGCCTTATCAATCTCCATCAGGAGTATATCTGAGGCCTGAATGCCCAATGGGATCTGTCAGCATAACATAGGCACTTTTCCTGGTGACAATGAATGTGATAATAAATGTGGACAGGGTTTTTAGCATAGAATATAAATAATTAAATCTGATCTCATCTACCACTGAACTACATAAAAACCATGAACAAGAACAGGAAAATTACATATTAGCAGCAGATTAATAGCAGAATTACGACTAAAGGATTGATCTGATGTGTTTATAGCTGTCTGACATGCGAGCATTATTGGTGAAGTGTTGAAAAATGAAGCTTAGTGCAGACACAAGATGCTTTTTGTGTTGTCCTGTATTGGCAAACTTTATCCTTATAGGTGTAAGAGGACACCATTCATATGGTTCACTCATTATTGTATTAAAGCTCTCTCTACATTAGTTGTTTGCCAGAGGTACATTTGCAATTTACAGCACTCTGAACTTTTTGAGTTGACAAGAATAATACCGGTACTCTGTGTTTACTGGTTTGGTTTTGATGCCTGTTTTTTAATAACTGTGCAGAAAGATATGTCTAAGCGTATCATACGCCCTGTGTGTAAAAAAAAAATAGTGTTATATAATTATGTAACATAATGTCATATTGTAATTTTATGATGCATTTTTTGTATAGTTCAATTATTATAACATTACTGTAAGAATTGTACAGGAATGTCTTTTAAAGCCATTTGGAGTCAACTTCTATACCACTGCAGGATGGTGCAAAAGCATTGCCAGACCACTACTGTAAAAAATCTATCAAATGCGGAAGGACAGGACATACGAAGGTTGTTCAATATGTAATGTGTATTGTACGGTATCTCAAAAGCATTCAACTCAAATAGTGAAATGAACATTACATCCTTTCAAAGTATTCTCCACAGTTTGAAATACATAATTTCAATTTCTGAATCCATTTCTGAAACGCGTCATGGTACGCTGATTTAGGTAGACCTCTGAGGCACTGACTGATGGCTGAGCCAAGGGCTTGTCGGGACTTGTAACGATGACCAGATAAGAACGTTTTAAGTTTTGGAAAAAGGAAAAAGTCGCATGGGGCTAGATCTGGAGAATATGGTGGGTGTGGCAAGACGGTAACCTTCTCCGACTTCAAAAATTGCTTCACAAGCTCAGATGTATGTGATGGAGCATTATCATGAAGTAGACGAACATGCCTAAATCCTGACACAGGGCGTCGTTTAAGATAATATTTCTTGAGCTTTTTTAGTATAACATCTCGGTAATACCAACCTGTAACACTTTTGCCCTTCGGCATCGGAATTTGTACGGCTATACCATCACATGAGAAGAATATGCAATAAAGAACCTTCTTTGTGCTTATGCTTCTTTTGGCAACTACAGGCCTTCAACCGTGTTTAGTTAGCCATATTTTGTTTCCAATTTTTCTTACTGATTCGAAATAGTGAACCCATGTTTCGTCACCAGTAACAATGTTTGCAAATTGTCTTTGATTGAATTTGGGAAACATTTTGAGCAAATGCTTAGCGGTTTGTACTCGTACCCGTTTTTTGGTCATCTGTCAATATATGTGGTATCCATCTGGTAGAAATCTTTCGTACTTTCAAAATACGCTTCAAAATGAAATGCACCCGCAATAGCGATATGCCAACAGTGTTGGCAATATCACGAATCGTGTATCTGCCATCACTTTCAATTATTTCCCTGACTTTTGAGATATTTGCCTTGCCTGTTACAGTCACAGGTTGGCCAAATTTCGCTGCATCTTTGACGGACTCTGTGCCAGTCAGAAATTTCTTTCTCCACCTATGAACTGTCTCATAAGATACCTTATCAAACCCATAAACTTCCCTCAATTCAGTAAAAATCTGCATTACCGAATGACAGAGTTTTGTGCGAACTTTTATATAAGCTCTAATTTCTTTAATATTCTTAATCCATTTCCCAACCATTTTTACAACAGTGGTCAACGACTAGCTCTATTGCAATGACTATAAGTTTAAAACTATGTGGAGCTGAAGGCTTGTGTTTATACCGTTGGAAAGGTATTGAATAGAGCTATCCAAGCGTATCATCATCCACGAAATCATGCAAAGCGTTATCGCGCTGTGGTACAATACACATTACATATCGAACAGCCCTCGTAAAGTCACAAAAAGAGAATACAGCTCTGTCTCAGTTAGTACCATGACCACCCTTTTCTATGAATGCTAGTCTTTCAGCTGATCTGTAGCCTTATTTCACCGCTAACTTGCACTGAGGATAGCTAGACAAGCCTTTAGGACAGGAGATAAATCAAGCATTTTATTTTGGCAGATGACTGACTATTAACCCTTATAGCCTAAACTCTGATTTAACTGCTAATATGGACACTGTAGATCAAAATCAGACTGTATAGAATATGCATTCTGATCTTGGATCCAGATTGTCTGCTTCTTTGCTAGATATTCTGACAGAAACGGCATTCAAATTACAAAATCTACATCATTAGTTGTAGAATGTCCAAATCATTTGTATAACACTACAAGGGTTGAAGTCCAGGTTTAAGGACTGGAGGTGTTTAGTAGAGAGGTGTTAGTGTTTCAGGACACAAAAGCAAATAGCCAAATCAACTCAGTGGCATTGTGTGGTAATATCAGATTAACCAAATGAATGCAGCAGACATTTTCAATCTCAAAATAAGACCCAAATAATTGCAATTTCAAGGTCCATCTTGTCTAAAATGTCTCAGCAAAGTGCACAGTGTAAGTCAAAGATTGCACATTCTGGCAGCAGTTTGTTTTGCTCAGAATTGTCAGAGAAAGTCGATCAGGCAGACACAAAAAGTGTGCCAGGAGGTGCTTAGGGTGCTTAGAGAATGTCACAAATGGAAGCATTCATAGAGTGTAGTCCGTTGGCTTTAGTTCTGTCATGAATAATCTCCACATTTGCATCTTCTTGAGATGGATTTCAAGATTTCTCCAGTAGTTAAAACAGTGCCAGTCTTTCAAATATCATTTAGTCTCAAACCAGATTGTGGCCTGTGCAGATTGAAATAAGACTGCACAAATCAAGTAGCCTGATCTGTCCTTGAAACTACAAGTATTAGGGTTATATTTTGCAATTGAAAATGTCTTTTAGGTTTATTTGGTGCTCTAAGGGTATATAACCATTCCCTCTGCAACATTATTTTCAAAAGTAGTCTACAGCTAGACAAAACAGGGAATCTGTAGTTGGGTTGAAAGTGTCTTAATTAGTACCAAATCTTTTAACTTTAAACGATACATTCAACTGATTGTAGGTTCAAATCAATTCATTGAAAATGAAAGTAGATATGCGAGTTTCAATCACACCACCTTAAAATACATGTCCGTTACAGTCAAAGTTGTAACATTAAATGTACAATTGATTGAATTTTAAAACAATTATTTGACCATTGTTATTTAGCATAAACATTGCAGAATGGATCCAGATCTTCGTTTCCCTTATTAAACCTGTTATAAACTCTGTTTGAAGATGAAAAACTTTACAATCTGCAAATGATAACTTTGATTTGACATGTTTGTTTCTAACTTTGATTTGATATGTTCGTTACATGACAGTGCATAACAGTGCTCATTTTTACACTGAAGTGTATTTGCTTTTTTCTTGGTGGTATCCAGAATGATAATAAAACTGCTGAAATAACTGCCTCTATGCAACCCGGTCCTGTTGTCCGAAATATGCAAATAAAATACAAAATGAAAGATTCCGTTACCAAAATTCGAAACCAACACTTGGAGATGCTAGATCTAAAGATTTATGTCAGAATTCGTAGTGACATGCTTGATCTGATGACATCACAACACAGTTATGGCGTATTCCATACAAGGACATGTCTTTTTTCCAAGTTTAAATTGAGCGTAGTTGACAACAGCTTTTGAGGGTTTTTGTTCTAGTACATGAAAACTGTTTCCAAATACATATTTAAGGTATAATAATTGAAAAAAAGTATACTTAAAAGACACACCATTAACGTAAAACAGGAACTGGTAAATTTATTTGGAACATGTTCTGGGATGACTAAAATGAGACATATTGATTACCTTGTGATAATGAACAGGTCTTCTTTAAAATACTGATCTAAATTAAACTGAAAAAATATTTGAGAAAAAATGGAATGGCTAATTGTCATTTTGCTCATTAGATATCTCTTTAAGAAAGGAGCAATAATTAGGTACTTGTGAACAAGAAAAAATACCTCACGTAAACACAGTGGCTAGTGTTTATTATTGTATTAAAGTCAGCACTGATCAATCTTAATTTTCAAATCAAAGTGTATTTGATGACCAATTTGATACTCAAAGTACCAAAATCATGCAGAAAATCACAAAGCATGTTAACAATTAGGTCCCAAGTTATTTAAAAGGTTGAAGAGCTTTTTTCTAGGAGAATTAGATCATGACAATTATAAGTTGAAATGTTTGTTACCCAGAGTATTACATGTACAATGAGTTTTCTAGGGACTCAGCATGTAATTAGTGTTTTAGACTGATATAGTGACAATTTGGGACTTACAAACACAAATATCTTATATCCTGGTAAGACTCAAATACAGATTTTCTCGAGTGCACAAAAAAGTTTCAATAAAAATTATTGTGGGAGAAGACGAAAGTCCGTGACGAGAATTTCCCCTTCTCCGGCAATGTTTTCCTCCCTTTCCCTAAATTTAATGGACAGTGTACCATTAGGTGAGTCACACATGACCTTATGCTCCATGGATTTGCTCTCAGTACATCCTGGACATGCGACAACATTTAGGAATTTCACTATTTTGGTTTTTTGCACGTAGTGGATTTTTTTGACATGTTCATTACTCCTGCCCCTATTGTTTGAAAATTCGTAAATGCTTCATAATTTTGCACTAAGAAGCAGTGGGTGATGGTGTAATGAATTCCCACTTGCCATTGCTCATGTTGCTACATTAAATTGGCAGTTATATTAGGTAGTTTGTTTCATTTTTAACAAGGATTCAAAAAGTTTTGAAATTATGCCAGAATTTATTAAGGGTATGAAAATAATATGTAGCAAATGAAATTATTGTAAAATATTTATTACTTAAAACTCCCATCAAGGCATCTTGTGTCTTTGACATGCATTACAATTTTCAAAATATGGCTTCTTCTCTAAGGCAAAAAAAGCCAATGATATGTGTGCACATTCATGAAGCTGTACAACAAAAACTATTTGAATGATCTTTAAAAAAGTTTGGATTTGCAAGGTTCATATGATGTTCTTTGTATTGCCTTAGTTAACAAACCATAGTTGAGTGATGTTATTTTGGTCTTTTTGTGATGTGCAGATGCACCTACTTATTGAAAATGCAAGAAAACCTCTTTACCAGACTTCCATATTTTAGACATATCAAAGCATTTGCAAACAACAAACTCAGTGTAGCTCAGTAGAAACATTGTTGGAAAAGAAGAAAATGCTGGTTACTTGAATTTTCTTCTTTATCAACAATGTTTTTAAAAGCCTCCTTATCTGGGTTGTTAAAAAGAGATTATGTGGTAAATAGTTGAATACTGGCAGCATCTTGTGTGTGTATGTGTGAATTGTTGGAGTATATACTCTAGCACCAATCAATGATTATGTGACCCCCAAGGGATCAGAAACAAGTCTGATAAGGAAGTGAAAGAAAACATGATATGGAAATTGAATTTCTTTCTTTTCATGTTCAGTTCACAACATCATACATCTTTTGTCTCTAGTGTGAAATATATGCAAATCAAATTCATCTTAGTTGTAAAACAAATGAATCTGGTGATGCCCTATATTGATAAAAAGTTAACCACATGTTGTTTAGAAGATTGGATAACAAAAACACCGCATGTGGGTGCCAAACATTGGCACCCACATGCGGTGTTTTTGTTATCCAATCTCTAAAACTCTAAATCAAAAAAGGGGCATAACTGAGTCAAAAATGTTCTGATAGTTATCTGCCCCTGTACTACGGGCTTCCCTTTCAATAGTGAACAATTATTCCTAGTTTGAAGAAACCATCTTAAGTATCGATTGTCAGATATTATAAAATGTCAAAGTTTTTGAAAATGATAAGTCAAAGAAAGGGCATAATTGTGTCAAAAACTTTTTGATGGTCATCTGCCCATGTTGTATGAGTTTCCCTTGTGATAGTTAACAACTAGTGCGGGTGAATATATACAGTAATGACAGAGATATTGTAAAAAGTCAGTTTTTGCACAATGATGCAGGTAATGCAGACGATGCCAGGGCTATGACAATACTTCGGCATTTTCTTTGAAAACAGCCAAGCTAAAAATATTGCACAAAAGTATAAAATGGTAAAACTCTTTCAGGAGTTCAAAAGTAAAATAAGTAGGAGCATGTCATGTTTTTTCCAATACAAGAGCCATTTTGCCTTTTAAGGTTTCATTTTTAGAGTTAATTGATAGCTACATACTACTTTTAACATTTGAATAGATTATCATCCATTTTTGACACAATACACAGTAGTTATTTAGTTTTATACCTGTCGAATTTATATTTCTGGTATTGTCGCTGCTGTAAAACTGATTTTTTCAGAGCATTTTCTTATAATAAGATTGCATCCTAACACTTAAAAATAATGCTAATTATTACCACTGATGTGTTTACTTATAGTATAGTATAACTAAACATACAGTACACTTAAACTTGTTACAGGTAGCATCTGCAAAGTGTGTGTTCATTTTCTTGTTGTTAATATTGCAACTTGTGAAAAAAGTAAAAGTTCCGCTTCTAAAATTTCCATTACCAAAATCCATAATTCTATTACGTCATACTACTCTCGTGCTCATATGAGATGCGTGCCGACAGTGACCGAATACACCAGTGCGCTTTTAGAAATCATCTGGAGCAAACGTATTTCTATTTGACTGTAGCAGCTACAGTCTGTGACCAAAATAGTCTCTAAGCGTATTTCTTTATCAACTTGATAAACATTTAAATTCAGTTACGAAGTAACTAAATTGAATAAAGTTATGTGGTAGCTTAAATGCTTATTCTGTCCTTGACGAATAAAGCAGAATTACAATAATTCGCCATTTCTATTCGAGATTACTCCACATGAGGCACGTGGTTGGCAAAAACAATATGGCGGAAACCATGTTGAAAAAGCATGTGCCGATCGAAAAGAAGGCTGATAATGTCACCGAGAGTGTTGCTTCGTTGAAGCCCGTCAGTAATTCTCAACAAGAAAATAAAGAACCAGATAAAAAGACCGACAAAATGCCAGTGAAGTCGGTCAACACTAGTAAAACAGCGACTACTGGGGCCGCAGGTTCCTGTGGAACGAATGACATTAACAAAGAAATTGGTTTGATACTGAAAGAACTCAACTCGAATGTTTTGCAACAAGGTGAGCAGATAAAAAAGCTTTCAGACAGAGCTGACTTTTTGTATGACGAGTCAAATTATGACCCCTATTATGAAAACTATGATGACGAGTATGAAGATACCGGTTGTCCAGAACATACCAGTCCCCATTGTGAAGACAATGATTCAGAAGGTTGTCCTCCTTCAAAAAAGGCTAAAACTATTTTCAAGGGATTGTCAGATAAATTCCTTTTGGCTGAGAAGGTAGATAATGAGGTAAATGAAGATTTGGCCCAGTTTGTGAATTCTTCATTTAGAAGTGGGGTCTCGGATGAAAGAGTCGCCGAAATCACTAAAGAAGTTTACAGGCCAAATAACTGTGATTCTTTGACTAAAACAAGAGTAAATCCGGGTATCTGGAGATTGTTGAAACCTCAGACTCAAACAGACGATGCTAAGATGCAAGCCATACAGAATCTCCTGATCAAGGCATCGATCAATTTTGTGAAGTTACTTGACAAAAATAGTGAGGACTTTGACTCAGAATCTATTGAATGGGGCACAAATGCTCTTGCTTTACTTGGACAGTGCAACAAACTTGTTAATAACAAAAGGAAAGAGTCCCACAAGCATGATTTGGACCCAAAATTCTATCCCTTGACATCTGCTAGTTTACCATATGCTGATTATCTATATGGAAATCAGACTGATGTGAATCGTGATGTCAAAGACATTCAAGACATGAGCAGAATAGGGAAAGTTGTTCGCAATCCTCGTGGTAGAAGAAACAGAGGCAACCGAGGTGCCCGTCGTGGTAGAGCTTGAGGATACTACCAATATCGGGGTGGTGACAGTTCGGTTAGCAGTACCTTCACAAAAAACATGAGAGAGGGGCAAAAGAAATAAACAAGGTGAGCCAAGTTTTTGAAGCTGGTAGGCTTAGATTTCACTTGGAAAATTGGAGAAATCTTACTCAAGATGAAAACATTTTGGATATTATTCAGGGTTGTCCAATTGAATTTATTGACGGATTGAATCCTGTTCAGTCTCGATGTTCACCATCAAAATATTGTACTGTCGAGGATTTAATTGTTCAAAATGAAATTAAAAAACTTTTAGATATGAAAGTCATAAAAATTGTTGAGCATGACAGCAATGAATTTATTTCTCCAATTTTCCTTGTACCCAAAAAGAATCCGGGTGAATACAGAATGATTCTGAATTTGAAGAAGCTCAATGAGAGCATACCCTACAAGCATTTTAAAATGGATACTTTCGAGTCAGTTTTAAAGCTTATCAAACCTGGGTGTTATATGGCATCAATTGATTTACGCCATGCCTATTATTCTGTATTCATTTCCGAACAAGATCATGTGAAATTACATTTTGAGAAGTCTGGTGCTTTGTATCAGTATCAATGTTTACCCAATGGTATTGCTTTTGCCCCTAGAATATTTACAAAGATTATGAAACCAATTTACTCATCATTGCGAATTCAAGGGTATACTAATTCTGGGTTTATTGACGATTCTATTCTTATAGGAGATGTGAACAAAATGTAGAACAAACACAAATTGTTATGACAAGTGTAGGTTTCATGATACATGAAGAGAAGTCTGTGTTGATTCCAACTCAGAAATTAAATTTTTTTGGGTAACAACATAGACTCTGAGAAAATGATTGTTACACTTCCAGAAAATAAAGTGTTGACCTTAGTTCAAGAACGTAAACAATTATGTACTAAGTCAAAAGAGACCATTAAGTCTGTTGCTAGAGTTCTTGGACTTATGGTTTCAAGCTTTTCTGCTGTTGAATTTGGCCCTCTGTATTATAGAACAACAGAGAGAGAGAAAATTAAAGCTTTGAAAATTTCTAAAGGTAATTACTCTGCAAAAATGCATATATCAACATAAATGAAGACTGAATTGAAATGGTGGATAGATAATTCACATTTGCAGAAACGTGTAATTAATCATGGTTATCCTGATGTTGTGATTACCACATATGCTTCATCCTTAGGATGGGCTGGAATCTGTAATGATGAGGAAATTGGTGGTAGATGGACAATTGAAGAGTCTGGAAGGCATATTAATTGTTTAGAATTACTAGCTATTAAGTTATCAGTCAAAGCTTTTTGCAAAGAAATGAATTAAATTTATGTAAAAGTTTTTTCAGATAATTACTGTGCTATTTCATACATTAACAATATGGGTGGATGTAAATCCATAGAATGTGATCTCCTTGCTCATGATCTTTGGGTATGGTGCATGGAAAAGGACATATGGTTGTCTGCATATCATATTCCAGGGAAAGAAAACATTTCTGATGTTGGTTCCAGACACTTCAATGACAATATTGAATGGCAGCTGAACAAACAAATTTTTGATAAAATTTGTTGTATTTGGGGAATCCCAGATCTCGACATGTTTGCTTCTAGAGTCAATAAACAGTTGCCTAAATATGTGTAATGGAAACCTGATTCAGAGGCTGTTTTCATTGATGCATTTTCACATGACTGGTGTTCAAATTACATGTACATATTTTGTCCTTTCAGTTTGATTGGGAGAGCTCTAGT
Organism: Hippopus hippopus; assembly: GCA_946811185.2. Lineage (NCBI taxonomy): Eukaryota > Metazoa > Mollusca > Bivalvia > Cardiida > Cardiidae > Hippopus > Hippopus hippopus. Next base: position 23,341,392 of record OX328106.1, on the reverse strand, counting down.
GAAGTTAAGAAAGGACCAAGGAGAGTGTATAATGATTCTTCCACTCTGGCCAACCCAGAATTGGTGGAACAATTTCCTGGAACTTCTCATAGACTATCCAGTAGTGACACAGAGTACTTTGTTTCTGACATCAACCAAAAAAGAACATCCACTATCAGGGAAACTGAATCTAGTGGCATCTCAATTATCAGAAAAAGCCTACAAGACAGAAATATTTCGCAAAAAGCTGCCAATGTCATCATTTAAGCCATCAACACAAAAGCAGTACTCAGTTTATGTCAAAAAATGGCTTCATTTCTGCTGTGAAAGACAGGTTGATTCAGTTCAAATTACTATAGATACTGTTTTGGATTTCTTGATGGAACTTTTTGATTCAGGTTTATCCTATGAAACCATAAATGTAGCACAGAGTGCCCTGTCATCTATAGGAATCATTGTTGGTGGTTTTTCTGTCGGCCAACATCCTTTGTTGAAACGGTTTTGTACCAGTGTGTTTAATTTACTTCCACCTAAAGTGAAATATTTAGAAACTTGGGATGTGGCACAAGTAATAGACTATTTGAAAACACTTGGATCAGTGCAGTTATTATCTTTAAAAATGTTAACTATGAAACTAGCAATGCTCATTGCCTTAACTAACGCCACTAGAGCTCAAACGTTGCAATTAATGACTCTAAAAGACCTAAAGAAAGGTTCAGATTACTTTGTTGTACAGTTAAGAGGGTGTTTAAAACAGTGCAGACCAGGTAGGCCTGTACCATTCATATTTTTGAAAAGTTTTACTCCAGATAGGAGGTTATGTGTTGTAGATACTTTGCGGGAGTACATTAATAGAACTAGAAAACTGCGGAAAAATGAAGATTCTCTTTTCATAAGTTATTTAAAGCCACACGCTGCAGTAACTTCTAGTACAATTAGCAGATGTTTAAAGACTATAATGAGTTCATCTGGCATTGATATATCAGTTTTTAAGGCTCACAGTGTTAGAGCTGCCTAAACCTCAAAAGCTAAAGCCAGTTTGATTCCAATACAGGACATTATGAATATTCCTGGTTGGAAAAATGGAGAAACATTTGCACAGTATTACCATAAAGACATTCAGCAAAGAGAGATTTCTTATGCTTCAACTATCTTGTCAAATTGATTAGAAAAGGAATAGAATTCCCATACATGTAAGTAGTACGCTATATTTCTTCTTTCGGGTCATCAGCAACCAAAAAATGCAATGGCTTTGAAGTCTCATATGAGCACGAGAGTAGTATGACGTAATAGAATCCCCCAAACAAACGAAACTTACCTGAAAGTTGATGTTTTTTTGAGATTCTATACATAGTCATACTTCTACTCGAGGGATCATAATTATGCCCACCCAGATATTCCTATATGATCCCTCCCGAGGTTTACGAAGTAGACCCTTTGTGAGCAGTAACCTGCAAATCAGTTGGTTCAATTGATGTTAGTTCTTCCTAGCATTTGTTGGTTGCTGTTAATAAGCTTTGAATCACTGGTGTATTCGGTCACAGTAGGTGCGCATCTCATATGATCCCTCGAATAGAAGTATGACTATTTAGAATCTCAACCAAACATCAACTTTCAGGCAAGTCTCGTTTGTTTGGGGTATTCTCTGCTAGTGAGATACAGAATTTACATTATATCATTGTGTGATTTCATTTTATAACATGTAAACTTTTCCAAGATGTTTTGCATCTTATCTCATTGGAGACAGGACCTCTTTAATGGGAGTATACTGATCCCATTGGAGGCTCCACACTCTACCAGTTTTAACACTCATTTCCTAGGAAAAGTAATATTCACAGTCTTACTTTTTAATCTAAAACTTTGGAGTAGGCATGGACGCCCAGCCACTCAATATCATATTCTGTGCACATTAAAAATGACACTTATTATCCCCCGCCGAAGGCGGAGGGATATAGTTTTAGCGTTGTCCGTCCATCCGTCCATGTGTCCGTCCTGGACAATATCTCCAATACCATTGGACAGAATTTCGTGAAACTTTATCCGTGTGTACAATAACCTATTCCGCCGATATACCTTTTTTTTTTTGATTCAATGCAAAATGGCTGACTGGGAGCGATTTTCAGTTACGCAGTCGAGTGATTTTTTTATGTTTTCAGTCTTATCTTGAAAACTGTACAGTTCTTTTACATGGAACTTGTCACATCTATGAACCACTATTAGGACATGCAGTAGAACAACTTTCACCCACATTAACCATGCAACACCACAGTTTTATACCCTTTTTTTGTTTATTGCCGTGTCATGGAAAAAGGGGGCTTGATGTATATTTACATTATAGACCAATATCTCTTTAACTACAGGACAAAATGTTATGAAACTTTATGTTGTTTTTCACAAGTCACAGACTATCATCATTTGTTTTTATTTGATGAAATCTCATGTCATGGAAAAAGGGGGTTTAATGTATAATTTCATCATGGACTAATGACCGTCTGTTCAACAACTATACAGAATTTTTACATGGAACTTGTCACATCTGTCAACCACCATTAGGAAATGCATTACAAAACATTTCACCCAGATTGACCATGCAACACCACAGTTTTATATATTCTTTTTTTTTAATGTCATCTCATAGAAAAAGGGGGCTTAATGTATTATTTACATTATAGACCAATATCTCTTTAACTACAGGACAAAATGTTATGAAACTTCATATTTATATTGTTTATCACAAGTCACAGACAGTCATTATTTGTTTTTATGTAATGAAATCTTATGTCATGGAGAAAGGTGGTTTAATGTATAGTTTTATCATGGACTAATGACCGTCTGTTCGTCCATCTTTCCAGACAGATATCTTCTAAAAGCCTTGATGAAAACTGATAGAAATTCATACATGTGTTCCTTATGATGTCAGCCGATATTTTTTTTTTTTTTTTTTTGATATAATGTGGTGTCATAGAAAAAGGGGGCTTTGTGTATATTTCCATTATTCACTTTTACTCAAAATCCTTGACGAAAATTGATGAAACTTTATATGCGTGTTCCCTATGATAGTCCGCCAATATCGTTATTTTTGCTTCTTGGATAAAATGTAGTGTCATGGAAAATGGGGAATTGGTGTATTTTTTATTATGAACAATATCTTTAACTACTGGACAAAATTTTATGACACTTCAAATTCATATTGTTTATCATAAGCCACAGACAATAGTTATTTGTTTTATTTCATGAAATGCCATGTCATAAAAAAAGGGGGCCAGGATAGATATCTTCTAATAGCCTTGACGAAAATTTATAAAACTTCATGCATGTCTTCCTTTGGATAGTCTGTTGATACAATTTTTTTGAGAGAGAGAGAGAGAGATGTGTGTGTGTGTGTGTGTGTGTGTGTGTGTGTGTGCCGTGTCATGGAAAAAGGGGGCTTGATGTATATTTCCATTATTTCTTTTCATTTAACCAATTGCCATGCAATGGAAAAAGGGGACTTAATGTATAATCTTATTATGGACCAATAACAGTAAGACTACGTGTAGATGCAAAACATATATCTCTTATATATTTTTTATTTAATGAAATGCTGTGCCATGAGAAAAGGGGGCTTAATGTATAATTTCATCATGGACCAATAAAAAGGCCACATGTACATGCAAAACACAATACCTCTAATATGCTTGTATCAAAAAAGTCTTTTTTGGTGGGGGATATCATTTCAACGAAATAGCTTTCTTCTTCTTCATTTAAAGAGATTTCGTCCAATTGTCATTGCGCAACATTTCCGCGCATGTCTCTACGCTTTCTTTTTTTCCTTGCGTGTAATTTTTCTCACATGTAGTACTATTATCGGACTGCCGATTTCAGCTGCAAGACTTGGAGGAAGTAGTGGTAGATACAAGTTTTTTTAAAGATCAATGTATGAAAGTGTAAACCGTTTTGAAACAGCGGGCACGGAACAGGTACATCTTTCGGACATCACTTATCCGGATAGTAAGTTTAGTGTGAGAAAAAAGAGAAAACTACACGCAATTCTCCTTTTCAGTGTTTTCAAAGTCTCTTTCCTGGATATTGATATAAATTGGGATCACTTGGTTCATTTTGCTATAAGATTCATCTGTAATTTATGCCTTCGAGTAATTCCTGGACAGTTCTACTTTTATTGTTTTTCCATCCATAAAAATGTACTATTTTGCATTAACCCTTTCCTAAATGAATTGAATAGGAACTTCTAAATTGAAAGAAGCTGCAGATGACAAATTTAAAAAAGGTATTAATGCAAGTTGAAATGCCGCTTGTGTAAAAATATTGTGGGGAAAGGCAAAATTGCTTGTTATGAGCAATTACTCTTTTTACCAAAATGTTTTCCAAAGCTGTCCCATTCCATTGTTCAATCAAGTATATATCAGGGAAAGGCAATATTATCTTTATTGTGAAAAAGACATTAATTT